>JASAND010004240.1:0-10031 GCA_030248195.1 Trissonchulus latispiculum | reverse complement strand
TGTAGACTGAAGTATTTTTTCGTGAAACATCGGCTATACACATCATTCGATACTTCTATAAAATAGCTGTTGACTGTTTTTATTTATTTTGAAATTGCTCTTCGTTAAGGAGAAATTAGTTAAAACGTAGGCACAACCTGGATATTTCCTTTTCCCAACTTTGGCAGGCGATCACTTTAGCTACAAAGCAACAGTTGGGACGACTAAAAAGGGTTCCAAAGTATTTTTATGTAGAGCACGTCTGTTAAGTAGCAACTACCTAGGTAGCATTCTAAATTCTCCACACTCGCTGAAAAAAGATTTGGTCATGTTCGCGTTTTCGACTTTGACTGGTTATTACTCGCGACTCGCTCAACGGAAAAATTTTTTATTAGATTTTCAGGACCGCCTAGGCGTCCGCTTTCACCTGAGATTTCAAAATTTGAAAGTCGAGTTTTTCGGAAAAAAACCACTTTTTGACCCAAAATTTCGACATTGCGAGTTTAGCAAAAGTGAGTAAAAATTACGTAATCATAAAGTTCAATCTAAGCTGAACCCAACGATATAAAGTTTTTGTGGCTACGACTTGCGTCCGCAATGAATTTTTAAACAATTTCTTATTTGAAATTTTTCCAGTTTCCTATGTTTAACACATGAGATCTCAACTTTGAACTGAAATTACTCATTAACCGTAAAAGATCCGACTTTAATTTCAAAAACTCGTTAAAATATACCAATCGGAGAACAAAATAAGTGGAAATGAGCAAAATCGGAGATGGTCGAAAAATCGGCCAAAAATGGACCCCCCCTTAAGCACATAAACATGGAACAAGCGAGCGTACCCCCGTTTCCACTAGGTACTGATTTGCGGGGGGGGCCGTTAGCGAGCAGAGCATAGTGTTTGCTCTGATAACATAGAGTGTGTCTAGTGGCACACTCTTATATTATGTACTCTTGCCTAGACCAGAGAGTTGGACACCCAGTAATTTTTGCTGAAAAAAGTTGGTGCAAATTGATTTTGAAACTTTTGTGTGTCAATTAAAAACTTGAATGAGTTATACCATAAATTAGTTCCGACAATGTGGAAAGCTTTTTTAAAAAAAGATACTCCAGTGTGGGAGAATCCAGTCAAATGCTTTATCAATGCAGGAAACTTGGGCCAATGATTGCCGTTACTGTGGCCGTTTTTCCCCTGCGGTAGGGCCTTTTCGTAAATTTTGACTGATTTAATTAACATTTAGTTTTGAAATATTTGAAGTTTTTGATCGGTGTACGTCAATGTTTTAAAATTTAAAAAAATACAAACTTTTTGTGTCTAAATTTGGTATAAACTTGAATGTGAAAGCTTGATTGTGAATACGAAACTGAAAGTCGTTTTTCGATCCATATTTTTATTAGCTAGTAATAAACAAGTATAAAACAAGTTGCAACCCAAAAAGTTTTGTCGAAGGTTAAGTTTAAAATTCTTAAAATATGAAAATGTTGCTACAGATTGGTTTTAAAAGAAATCAAGTGCGTAGATAGCAGAAATGAAAGAATGGATTGCCCCCCAAGTGTGCCCCTGCAAAATGCCTGAAACTCAAACAAAAACCAAAACATCCACCCAAAGCAATATTTTGATAACAGGAAAAGATGGAGAGAGCTTACCAAAGGCAGTAGGACGGGCGCAGCCTGAACAGTGATAGTGAATTGGTGAAATCAGGAGACATCCCTGGGGGCGGTGGCGGATGCGGAGGCGGAGAGGCCTAGGCAACCATCATATTCGCGGGTGGCCACCACATCCGCCGGTGGAAAGTCCGCAGCGCTCTTGCCTGGACCTTCCCCCCGCTACTGCCGTGCTAGGCTCTCCACTCACGATGCTCAAACTGCTTGTAGCCGGCACGAGAGATACCGCCTAAACAACAGTTCAACAGTACACGATAGATAAAAACTGGATTTAGTTCTCCGCTAATTCACTGTTAGTCTTAATCTCATTTATTGTAATTCAGGGTATATCTCACAAAAATACACCAAAGCTGCAGTGTAAAATATCTTCGAAGGTGATGATTCCTTTTAAAGACATGAACTTCGAAACGAGGGAAACGACGAAATTTCGCGGGATTTTTTGGAAGCGGAACCGGACCAGTGCAAGTATAATTTGTCTCAGATGATTTGAAAAATGTAACCCAAAATTAAGTTTTCAGCCTTCCATTTTGGCCTTCCATTTAAAAACTTTTTAGCTTTTAAACTTAAATTTTCAATCTGCAAATTCAGAAAAAAATTTCTATAGCTTTTGAATGGGTTTAGAAATCTAGCCATTATACATAGACGGTATGATTGACCTGAACTTTGTAACATTAATTGCATGAAGCACAAAATGCAAGCTTAGCTAATTTGCTCACAATTTCTGATTTCTATACAACCCCTCTCTGATGAGAAGAGAGAACTGCATTTCTGTGCAAGAAAAAGTGCAAATATAGAAAATTATCTATGTTACGTGCACGTGTTACAGAATATATATATATATACATATATATATACCCATGTATGTACGTATGTATGTGTGTGTGTTTCATGTATCCATGTACATGTACAAAATAACAGTATTAAAAAATGAACTGTGTTGAATTCAGATAGTTACGTCAATGCAGTGACTTGAAGAAATTTACGATAACCCTTGAACTAATGAAACTTGCTGGTATGATGCTGCAAGGAAATATATTTAAGGTGTGAAAGTGAAAAGAACTTGTTACATGTATACATAATATGACATGACTTTTATTGTGGCAATGGATGCAGATGTGGCAGTGGATCATCAGCAACTTATTTGGCCAACTGTGCAAAACGCTAAGCTCTTTTGACCACATCGTTAAAGCAAAAACTAGAGGAAAACATTGGCTACTCACTTGATATCTAACTCTCATGACAAATATCTTTTCACTTGATATCTAACTCCCATGATAAATATCTTTTGTATTTCAAATTTTAGCCTTGTTCCAGCTATTTCCTATAGGTTGAATGAGGACTTGCTTTCTGTTTGACATGCGAAATTGTCATAAAATTCGTACAAAACAGTAGCTCAGGAAATTCCTGGACTCGTCGGTGCTGAAGTCCAGCTATATCAAGCAAAAGTTAATTAAAACTAACTAAAGTTAATTCAATGGTCAAAATGCCTGTAACAGGGTTTTTTTCAAAATTTTACCTGTGCTTTTTAGTGTGTTTTTTTAAGAAAATGTGTGTTTTTTTAAAAAAATCTGTTTTTCCTAAAATTCGCTTTTCGAAGTATTATCACGTTTTTAACGGTTTTTACAGCATTTTAAACTATATTTAGCATTTTTCGCGTATTACAGAAGAAGTACAAAGCATATATTGGTGCTTAACTAACAGGCCCTGTAATTGGGTAATTGGGTAATACAGGGCCTGTTAACTTAACTTAATATTGCCTTTGTCAAAAATATGGCTTCTGTTTTCTGTGCTAGTCTCCATACAAACATTTACAGAACGAATTCATCGCAGATTGCTTTATTAGCAAATTTATACAATTATCTGATTAAGCCACACGTTGCTGCTTACAATCCCCATTCCGAATTTAGGGCTAAGGCAGTACAAGAGGCCGGTGGATTCAGCTGGATCAGTAGACTTGGTACAAAGCCTGGTTCGTGACTGACCGGCGATTCGGGCCCATAGGGAGTCAACGGGTCCTGTCCCTTCCAGATGAAATTCTCCTGACTGGCCACAATGTTCACCTTTATTGTCTGTAACATAAACAGAGAAATGTAAAGGAAAGCAAAAGGTATAAACCTGGCTTTTTCCTACAGGCCGGGTGGGGGATGCCCCTCCCCAGGAATCGGTTCCCCTTCCCCAGAGTTGGCTCGCCTCTCCCCAGGAATCGGTCCCCCCAGACTTGGGTCGCCCCCCCAGGATCCCCCTCACAACTCTAAAGTGCACGGAAAAATAGGGTTTTGAGGGTAAATTTTGAAAAATGTTTCCGCCTTCGCCGGATTTTTAAGCATTCTTAAGCATTTTTTGCAATTTTAAGCTTAAATTTAGGTTAAAAATAGTTAACTTTTTAGCTCAGCAGCAAAAATAGCTATTTTTTAAGCATTTGTGAAAAATGTTTCTCCCCCCCCCAGACCTGGGGGGACCGCCCTCCAGTCTCCCCCCCAGAAATTATTACCTCGGAAAAATCCAGTAAACAGTGGTATATTGAAATTATTTCTTATTATTATATATTTATTACCACAGGTGTGTCATGATTCTGGTGGTAGTTGCTAGTGCAAATGGGAAATAGGCAGCTATGTTGTGAAAAATTAGTGGATTTTCCTTCCCGACTGTACCATTCTTATTGGAGCTAAAGTTTTAAATGTAGCAAATTCCAGTACGTTTCTCTGCTACATGAGGTCTGCTAGAATTCAAAATGCAAATCCTCAAAAAATATCAAAAATAATAAAATTATTTATATCTACTGATAAAATTAACAAGAAAGTAAAATGCTCCTCCGGAGCATGGAAAAGTAATATGGGTGGATGTGGTGAGGTTGCGAAATTAAGAGAGGACTAGCTTTGAAAACGCTTAATATGGGCTAGGTTCTAAAAGAAAGGAGGACTAGGTTGTGGGCGAACTAATATGGGCACAGCGTCGCCGAACAACCCATATTCGCGGGCTGTAAATATTATACATTCGTCTATATCGATTTCTAGACTTTAAATTATTGCTCCAGATTCTAAATTAGATGAATATTCGTACTTCCATGTATTATATAGTCAGACTCTTCCTTCGAGAAAGTCTAAGCTTACTAGTGTTCATTTTACGCATTTATACAGACAGCATATATATTTAAAGAATAATTTCATAGCGATTGTCCTTGACTGCAACCCTGCCGGATTGAACCAATGGCTTTGCCGCCACATCCCTAGCTTTCTGTCCGATACTTGTCATAGTCCAACTAAATTTAAGGTATGTATATGGCTAGCAGAAAACTGACCAGGCAAACTACTACGTTCTCGCAGATTACCTATTCAACATTTTTACTCTAATGTTGACCGTTCTATATGTGACAAACGCTGAAGCGAAGCGTGCAAGCCCGCGAATATGGTTTGTTCGGCGACGCTGTGCCCATATTAGTTCGCCCACAACCTAGTCCTCCTTTCTTTTAGAACCTAGCCCATATTAAGCGTTTTCAAAGCTAGTCCTCTCTTAATTTCGCAACCTTACCACATCCACCCATATTACTTTTCCATGCTCCGGAGGAGCATTTTACTTTCTTGTCCTCTCAGCACTTTAAAGATTCTCTGACAATATTCCAATATTGTTAAACATTGGCCTTAAGATTAGTTCGTATGTCGAGGCCGAGGGAGAATTGCCAAGGGAAGGCCTCCATGAACGAACTACCCCATCAAAAAAGTGGATCCCCCTTTTGGTACCAAATTTTGCAGTGAAAAAATCAGAAAGCGAAATTTTCAAAATTTCTCTTGTTTAACTAGTTTAACTGGTTGGCATAGCTTAATTTTCCGGCTTAATGATGGATGCGTTTCCAGTGAGATTAATGAGTTAAGAGGGAGCCGAGCATCCCGCAGGGTACTTACAGTACACAGGACTATGGGGCCACTTTTCGTGGGGGTTAGCCAGTGGTCAGTATGCCGTAGTGACCACTGGACACTTCCATCGGTTTCGGCAATATATGCCCAACGAGCGTTGTCGATTTACTTTATAGAAACGTCCGCAACTAAAACCTCGAAAAAATAAGTTTTAGGGAGTTTCACCACTGGTCAGTAGACCACTTAGACCGTAATGACCAGTGGTCACTTCCATCTGTTTCGGCAATATACTCATTGAAACGAGCGTAGTTGATTTACTACATATGCCCCCAACCAAAACGCTTACAAACGCTGTTTTAGGCCATTTGACCACTAGTCAGTAGACCACCTAGACCGTAGTGAGCAGTGGTCACTTCCGTCAGATCTGAAGATCTGAAAATGTGCTCATTGAGAATTGAGAATGAAAATGTGCTCATTATATAATGAGTTAAGAAGGAGCCGAGCATCCCGCAGCGTATTTACAGTCAGGGTTTTTTTCGTTTTCGAATTTGCGTCAATCTTGCGTCCCGATAAGATTGAAGTGCGTCCAGATAGGAACTCTTGCGTCCCACATAACTTTGCAAATATAAAACACAGTTAGATAATAATTGAACAAGTAACAAAAATGCTCCGCACAAAAGAGGATAATATGTGTGTGTTGGCTGTATCGTATATATATATATCCTTTAAATATATAATAAATATAAATAGGTATATATATCCTTTAAATTCCGGTTGAAGAAGTAAAGACAAAAGTTTCATGGGCACGTGACGTTATTTGGCACAGCAAATATTGGTGGATGGTTCCATGTCAAAAGTTGCTCAGCTCACTTAGGGCTTTCATGATACCAAATTTGACCACTTTTGAAAACTTTCATTTTTGACCGAAAATCGCCTAAGTCCCCACCCCACCCCACCACAGCACTCTACAGCCACTTTGAACATGCAGTTCTATGACAAAAGTTGCTCAGCTCGCTTAGGGCTATCATTTGGTACCAAATATGACCACTTTTGAAAACTTTCATTTTTGACCGAAAATCGCCTAAGTCCCCACCCCACCCCACCACAGCACTCTACAGCCACTTTGAGCATGCAGTTCTATGACAAAAGTTGCTCAGCTCGCTTAGGGCTTTCATTTGGTACCAAATTTGACCACTTTTGAAAAATTTCATTTTTGACCGAAAATCGCCTAAGTCCCCACCCCACCCCACCACAGCACTCTACAGCCACTTTGGGTACGCAGTTCTATGACAAAAGTTGCTCAGCTCGCTTAGGGCTTTCATTTGGTACCAAATATGACCACTTTTGAAAACTTTCATTTTTGACCGAAAATCGCCTAAGTCCCCACCCCACCCCACCACAGCACTCTACAGCCACTTTGAGCATGCAGTTCTATGACAAAAGTTGCTCATCTCAATCAGGGCTTTCATTTGATACCGAATTTGACCACTTTTGAAAAATTTTATTTTCGACCACTTGGCCCCCACCCGACTGACCCTTCAAACGGCAAACGGGAACCAGCCCAGCAAAATAGGTACGTCGGACGGCAAAAGAGATACCGGGAATGAGCTGGGCACACCAGAAAACCCCTATAGACAAAGTTTTGAGAGACCAGGTAGAGCCTACTATGGATCTCCAGGAAGCGGTTTCCGACATGACCCTCCAGACGGCAAAGTGGAACCAGCACAGCAAGATGGATGAGTCCTACGGCAAAAAGGACACCGGGAATGAGCTGGGCGCACCAGAAAACCCCTATAGACAAAGTTTTGGAAAGCCAGGTAAAGCCTACTATGGACCTCCAGGAAGCGGTTTCCGACTTGACCCTCCCGACGGCAAAGTGGAACCAGCCCAGCAAGATGGGTGGGTCTGACGGTAAAACTGACTGCGGGAATCGATTCTCCGTGCCAGAAAACCATTGTATGGAAGATTTGAGCGTTCAAAGTTAAATAGATAGCGAGAAATTTCGATTTTTCATTTTTCGAATTTTCGCCATCTTTGACGGGCCACTGTGGTCGCTAGGGAAGTGATAGAGAAACGCAACCTGGACCGTTAGTTAGTTCAATATATGTAATTTCTGAATATAAAAAGAAATCAGCTCCAGCTCGTAACGTTCGACCTGAGCGACGACCACAAAAATGGTCACTTTTCGCTATGAGCCGACTTTGCGGCGCCACTGCGGCGCTGTGGCGCAGCTGCGGCGCAAAAAAAGTTGTGATTCTTAAATTCTTTAGAGGGTACTACTAGACCCCATAGCCCTTTAGGTTGGCCCACCGCTGCAGATCACGTGAAAGCGGCGAACATTATGTACAATACAACCATCAAATAGGAGAAACCGGAAAAAAAACATCGCCGCCATAACCGGTCCGGGGCGCAACTTTTTAACGGTAAGTGATACGGGGCTGAAACTTCACAGACATACTAAACTCGATGTGCTCTACAATTTGCGCATGAAATCTGCGCAGAATCTGCGCAGGATTTTGCGCAGCTCCTGCGCAGCTTATTTTACACTGTCTCCAGCCACTTTTCACACATATTATAGGGGTCGCTGCCGCGACCCCTATGATAATTAATAAATTACAGTACACAGGACTATGGGGCCACTTTTCGTGGATGGTACAATGACAAAAGTTGTTCGTCTCGCCAAGGGCTTTCATTTGAAACCAAACATGACCACCTTTGAAGACTTTCATTATTGAGCCACACCGGACCCACTGGGGGTGGGGCACCCACCCACAGGTCGGTGGGCCACTTTTTGTGGGTGGCATAATGACAAAAGTTGATCGCCTCGCCAAGGGCTTTCATTTGATACCAAACATGACCACTTTTGAAGACTTTCATTTTTGACCCACACCGAACCCACTGGGGGTGGGCCACCCACCCACAGGTCGGTGGGGCCACTTTTTGTGGGTGGCATAATGACAAAAGTTGATCGCCTCGCTAAGGGCTTTCATTTGATACCAAATTTGACCACTTTTGAAGACTTTCATTTTTGACACACCGGACCCACTGGGAGTGGGGCACCCACCGACAGGACGATGGGGCCACTTTTTGTGGGTGGCATAATGACAAAAGTTGATCGCCTCGCCAAGGGCTTTCATTTGATACCAAACATGACCACTTTTGAAGACTTTCATTTTTGACCCACACCGGGGGGGTGGGGCACCCACCCACAGGTCGGTGGGGCCACTTTTTGTGGGTGGCATAATGACAAAAGTTGATCGCCTCGCCAAGGGCTTTCATTTGATACCAAACATGACCACCTTTGAAGACTTTCATTTTGACCCCCACCTGACCCCTGACCCGCAGGCCCTGGGGGTCAGGGGTCACATCCACCGACCTCAGTAGTATGCTCATCGTTTTCAGCGACCCCGATTTACTATATATGGGTACCACCCCAAGGCCGAATAACGTCATTTTTAGTGACTTTTGGGCCATTTCTAGTAAAAGTGGGACTTAGAAACTTTTCGCCAAAACAGGTGAAAAAATGCAAAGTTTGGGCCTATCTCCTGAAAGCTACAGAGCGAAATTAAAAAATCCCCCTCGTTACTTTGTGTACATTGGCCGAAATATTCAAATAAAATAAACCAAACCGATCTAGCTGCTAGCCTGTGAAAAAAAGTCCACCACAACCGAAGTGCCAAAATAGCGAAAGTCCGACTTTGGGGCCTTGGCACAGAGCCAAAATTGGCCAGGTGCCAAAATGACCAAAAAAAGGTAGCATGGGGGGATACTGTCTACCAACATATAATAGTAGTATTGGACCAAAATGCCCACAACGTTCGAACACTTCGCTAGAAAATGCACTTCCGAAAAGCGTTATTCACCTAGAAAAAAAAGCAAACGCAAACTAACTGTTGCTAAGTGCAAAAATTTGAAGTTTCTAATTCGAACCAAAAGTATGGTGATACTTGTAGTACTACTCGAGTACTTTACGATGGTAACAGTTTTACCCCTCCCGGACCTCTAATTAGCTGGCTCCAGGCCAACACGGTCTCCAGAGGGCCGCGCAGACGCCTTTACACCCATATTATGTAGGGGCGCTATCGCGCCCCTACATAATTAAACCCAAAATTAAAAACAACAGTGAGCAGCAGCAGCATCCTACCTCCACACTTTTCGTCACTTTCTCATCACTGAGACTGAACAACAGAATCTGGCCAGCCGAACCGCCAACGACCAAGGTACCTTCTTTCGCATCCAAGGCTAGACGTTGAATGGCAAAGCGAGGATCATCCGTATATGGATCAAAAACGCCAACCTAAATATTGATATAAAAACTTCATCAAAAACTTTACAAAAACAATCGTTACAATTTGATAGTTGAGCACAAAGTCTGCACTAATAATTGCAATGAGAAAAACAGAACAATTGTATAGAATTGTAATGTATGGAAAAGTCACGAGAAAAGTAACCGTATACATAGTAACGTGACCTTAAAATTTAAACGGAGTCTACTGGAATGACAAGTACATAACCTCAACAACAATCATTAATCAT
>JASAND010004239.1:0-10192 GCA_030248195.1 Trissonchulus latispiculum | reverse complement strand
GTTTACAACTGATCCACCCATTTGATGATGCTTCTGTCGCATCTGATCATCTTAGAAGGTTTCAAACTTTGCAGTGATATATAACTTACTCAAATCACCGTTTGAAACATCTCATCCATAGCTAAACACAATGTATATATAAAGCCATTTTCAAAATTCCGTTTATAAATTCTGCTCTTTTCAATGATATAAAAATTGTTGCATAATACAAAAATTCGAAGGAATGTAATCTGCAACAATTTCTATATCGTTGGAAAGAACAGAAACAATGCTACAAAGTTGTCGAGTTAGTTTTGGATTAACATTATATTTGGTTATTACATTAACCTAATTAAAGTTATTATTAATTAATTAAAAATTACTAATAAAATGCCTACTGTAAGCCTTAGGCTAATGGGCCAATCAGCGAGCAGACACACACGCTTATATGAAAGCGTGTAGATAGTGCAAAGTGGGACACCCCGGAAGTTCCGGAGGGGGGTCCCGAGTTATCACCGAGCATACCTAGCATGATTTGTTCATGCTAGTGTAAGAGTGTCACACTCTTACTATTATACATTCTTGATTGGACAACAGACATTGTATCTGACTTTAATTTTCCCTAAAATGACCACATGCAGCGTATTCCCCCGACCTTTCGACCATCTACGATTTTGTTGTTCATTTTCACATATTTTGTAGTCCCCATGGGTTCTCAAAATAAGACAAGTATAGGAAAATGAAGAAATTTAGATTAAAACGTTTGTGGCAGAAAAATATTCGCTGTATAAAAGATACAGCGATAAAATTCAGCATTCATGTCAAAGACATATTGCGGAGCGCAGCTATCTAGTTTGCTGCAATTCCGTTGAGTGACAAATTTTTGGTTAATGTTTAAAGTTAGAATTTTGGAAAATCAGGCGTTTTGATCCATGAAAAACAGAATCTATAGTACTCTTTTGCTTGTCCTGAACCTGAACAGAAATGGCCAATAGGTGCACTCTACGCATAAAAACACGTCTTATGAATGTATCCGCAAGTTTCTCTATAGTCAGCTCAAAACATTTGCTACAGAACAGCAAATTTTGGTCCATTTTCATAATGTTTCACATTCTTTTGATAACTCACTCATTATGTGGTAAAAAATCACCAAACCTAGCATATTAATATATCCATGTCTGTCACATAAAAAACTTGTTGGCCAAAACAAATGCGCCAATATTGCACATGGCTGCTGTGGCGGCACCTTTGATCTTCATAGTCGAAAAATGCCAATTTCTAAATTCTTCAAAATAGACAAATTGGGTATTAATCAATAGCTAATGGAACGAGGAGCAACTTTTCTCATAGAAAATTCTCATCTGTCTACGATAAATTGAGTTAAAGTTATACTAATCCGTCCTCCAAAGTATATACGTAAGGTCAGTACTCAGTGCATCACTCAAGCATGCATTGTGAACGCCTGGATAGCTAGCCTTGAGCCGCGTCTGCATTAAAATACTACCATAGCAAGGGCTTTAATTTGGTGTGTCGGTCAGCCCTGTTCTCAATCGCGTTCGATCTCCACCTGACCTAGCAGGGCTAATAACCGGATGATTCTGAACATTAAAATTTTGTCTTGCTTTTAAGAACATTTGGGCATATTATGTGTGAAAATGAGCAAAATCCGTGACTATAGATTTTTGACCAAAGTGACCCCCCTTAACATGTAGTAGTACGTGGTAACAGCTTAATCCAATTTGCTGGGGACGATGAAATGGACTATTAAAATTGCTGGAAGTTCGCACATCTACGTACAAGCCACCACAGAATATCTGTGCAGTATACCAGCCACAGCTCTTCACTGTTCTGTCTTTATCTCTCTCTATGCTGATCAGATGCGACAGAAGCATCATCAAATGGGTGGATCAGTTGTAAACAATTTAGTGCAGACACCGCAAGGGATCATTAATTTTGCTCAAATTTTGCACACTTAGTGCAAACATATTGTTCTTTTATTGGACAAAAATCTGTGTCTTATTTTTTTACTGAGCGCTTGCAATGATGCCAAATGTCACCTTTCAAGGATGCTACTTTTTCAGACTGCCGTCACTGTTTTGATGTCAAAGTCAAAATAAAAAGCATGTAGCACCATTCAATGCATGTCGTTTTGAAGCTCATAATGAGAGCTTTCGAACGGCGTATATACCATAATCTTAGGAAAAATGAGTCGCGAGTAATAGAACAAAATATCAGCACGGTTGCTGTCCCAAAACCGCAGTCTGGGTTCCCAACTTCAAGTCGCCATTGCTCGCAATTGGCTGAGCCAAATGCAATAATATTTTTACTGGTTAGTACATTCCTTTGGACCATCAAACTGGCAGAGTTTGAGCGAATTCTATTTTTTGACCCATCGCGGCCTAGTTTGACCCTACCAGAAATCGACTGATATATATATATATATATATATATATATATATATATATATATATATATATATATATATATATATATA
Organism: Trissonchulus latispiculum; assembly: GCA_030248195.1. Lineage (NCBI taxonomy): Eukaryota > Metazoa > Nematoda > Enoplea > Enoplida > Ironidae > Trissonchulus > Trissonchulus latispiculum. The sequence continues at coordinate 7,719 of JASAND010004239.1, read as the reverse complement.
TATATATATATATATATATATATATATATATATATATATATATATATATATATATATATATACGCTCTTACGTTTGTATGAGTTTATATATAATTGTCTACTCACCCTGTCACGGCGTAGCCGTTTGCACGCATCAGCATTGTTGTGGCAGATGTAATATCTGTTGTAGTATAGTACAACAAGGCATGATTTACTCGGGATTAGAAAGGTTAGTGTCATTGTGACTTCTGCTAAAGTAAAGATCAGTTGGTTGTTTAACAAGCTCGCTCAAACCTCTAAGGACAGGTTATGGGCCCTGTATGACTACAGCTGAGTTAGACAAGACTGAGAGGATTCAGAAGTCAATGGCCAGAAATTCAACCTGTGGAAGTTCAAGATGAATATGGTCCTTGGAAGACGAGCATCTGTGGAGCTTTGTGGATGGCTCCGAGAAACTTGCTCCGAACGCCTCTAGAGCTGAAGAAAGAGAATTCACTCGAAGGGGAGGAACTGATTTAATGACTCGTTTTACACTTGATTAGTCTTTTAGTGGCACTCAACTGGGAAGGTTAAACACCTACTGCAAAAAGAGAAACAGAGGCGACTTCTTAATGATATTTGCATTTATCTTTCCTTAAATTTTACAAATTTTACATCTGTAATATCAAGAGTTTAATACCTTTAGGAGTTTAGTAGTTGTTTTAGTTTAAAAAATGGCCTAATCTTCAACTGTGTTTATGGAATTCAAGTTATAACTTAATTTTTTTGTTTAAAGTTGAATTGAAACTAAACTTTCCTTTAAAACTAAGCTTTAACTGTAGTCGGAACACAACCCTGAAATCAGTTTTTAAAGGCAGATTTGCTCAGTATAAGTCTAGAAATATATATTTATATATATTTAATATATTTGAATATATATTTAAGTTTTATCAATTTTGCTATTTTGCTATTTGCTATCAGCATATATAGCACAACGCCTGCCTGCGTCTAATTTGTGCCTGCGTCGAGCTTTATAACACAAAGATAGCGTTCGAATTCCTTGTTGCGAACATACACGTTTGTAGGAGTAGTCAGCTGTCAGAGCGCATGTACCGACAGGTGATAACAGAGGACCTGCCAGTTGTCACACTCTTACATGTACTCTTGATGTCACTTATCACTCCTGTGATTGATCCATGACTCGAAAATTTGTGAAGAAATCATACATAAGTGGTATTGATTGAGCCACCAATGTATTTGACTCTGTTTAATTTCCTATAGACAAATAAGTAAACTCAGAAATTTCATATTTTATAGTTTGTTGTTTGTCGGTGGTCAATGCTATGATTGGCTAGCTAACAGATGGCTAACAGTCATTTCAAATTCTAACTGCGTATATTGTAATTTGTAGTGGCACAGCATTGGCATAGCATTTGAGCAAGAAAGCGTTGAATTAGATTGTTTACCACTACTTCTGAAGTTGGGATTTGCTGTGAATTATATGTGAAACGGAGATTAAGTTAAGTAGACCCCTTCCCTGATCAAAGTTGGATTTGTGTTGTCTTTCTTTCTTAATTTTCTTAAGAAAAACTGACGATTTTTGGCTACTTTTCGGCCAAAAATCTGGAAGGCTGTGTTGCTAAATCTGAAAATCTTGTGGAGGAGGTAGCAGAAAATCTGTTTGGTAGAACCAAGCGACGCACTACGTCAATCTTTGCCCGAAAAAAGCTAAGGGGCCCACCTACCCACCGCACATAAGCCAAAATTTTGTCATGACTTCCTTAGGAGAAATGCTTGTTTTTAATGAATTCAAGTATGTTAAAATTGTAAGTGGGTGCTAATATGATTTTTAGCATCATAATGTCGGAAAACGTCCAGACTGAATAAGCCCCCAAAATGGGGATGGCCGGTTCACCCCAACCCAAATTTTGCATGCTGATGCCTAACATCCTTTAGGATCCTCCCAGAAGTGTATATTTACTATCGGCTTTACGGATTACTGAAATTTTGGTTGGCAACGCTATGGATTACTAATTTTGTGCTGGCAGCCTAATGGTATTCTGAAATTTTATCTGACAGTGCCATGGGTTTACTGTCATCATTAGTCTTGCAGTCATGGATTACTAAAGAATTGTTTGTTGCATTTGTGGATTACTATAGTTATTAGACAAAGAAAAGTCTAATCTTGACTGCACTGGGTATATCTAAGCCTAGGTTAAATAGGACAGATACAGTCAAAACAGCCACAAGTCCACGGATCCCGGAGGATACGATGATATCAGTTAGAGAAATGAAAATCAAACGTGGACACCCAAAGTCAGACCAACCTTAATCACGTAACCGGTTTCGATGCTCCACCGGGGGCATCTTCTTCAGACGATTCATCACACGCTGCTGTCGTTCCTGAGGGGTCAGATAGCGGGGGATCCAATTTCGGGAGGGAAGGAAAATTTCAAAGTTCTCTAGGGTTGGGGCTCCAGGGGTCAGACGGGAAAGAACTGGGGGGACCGGAGGACCGAAATTCCCGGGAGGGTCGGTAGGAGGCAGGGAGGCAGGGACTGGGGGGACCGGAGGACCGGAACTGCCGGGAGGGTCGGGACCACTGTTATTGATGTTGTTGTTGTCGACAGAGTCCAAATGGATGCTAGTAAACCTGGACCCGGGGGGTGGGGATTTGTTGTGACGGAGAACGTGCTCCCAGTTGATTCCAAAAGGATGGTCAGAAAATAGTTGACTAATCCACCACTTTTCTTTCTTCTTCCGAGTAGTTTCGTCGTCAGAAAAATCCAATACAGTTACTAATAATTGATCTAATGTATGGGTATGGTTCCTGAATCAAGTTTTAACCCATTTGATTCAGGAACCATACCCATACATTAGATCAATTATTAGTAACTGTATTGGATTTTTCTGACGACGAAACTACTCGGAAGAAGAAAGAAAAGTGGTGGATTAGTCAACTATTTTCTGACCATCCTTTTGGAATCAACTGGGAGCACGTTCTCCGTCACAACAAATCCCCACCCCCCGGGTCCAGGTTTACTAGCATCCATTTGGACTCTGTCGACAACAACAACATCAATAACAGTGGTCCCGACCCTCCCGGCAGTTCCGGTCCTCCGGTCCCCCCAGTCCCTGCCTCCCTGCCTCCTACCGACCCTCCCGGGAATTTCGGTCCTCCGGTCCCCCCAGTTCTTTCCCGTCTGACCCCTGGAGCCCCAACCCTAGAGAACTTTGAAATTTTCCTTCCCTCCCGAAATTGGATCCCCCGCTATCTGACCCCTCAGGAACGACAGCAGCGTGTGATGAATCGTCTGAAGAAGATGCCCCCGGTGGAGCATCGAAACCGGTTACGTGATTAAGGTTGGTCTGACTTTGGGTGTCCACGTTTGATTTTCATTTCTCTAACTAAGCCTAGGTTAAAGGTATGGTTAGGCTTCATTCTTACGTTACATTCTTACATTCATTCATTCAGGCTTAAACTTGATACACTTAGGCTTACGCTTACGCTCATGGTGGCACAATTGTAATGTGAGCGTCCCCGTTATCACCCCCTTTCCAAGTCCCTTTCAATTCTTAACTTGCGTAGTTTTCACTAAAACTCCCTAAAAATCCCCAAAATCCCCCATAAATATTGTATTATTATAATTGTTATAACTCCTAACTCTCCCCTCCCTTTCCCCTTCCTGTATTGCGGGGTTGCCCCCGTCCCTCCGGGTTTATCTTTACTAGCTAATTTCCATCCCCCCATTTGTGCTGTTCTCCTCCCCCTTTCCCATCTATTTGCTGGTTCCCTCCCCCTCTGATTGTGTCCCCTTCTGTGCTCTGTATTCCTGTCTGTATTGCGGGTAGCCCGCTGTATTGTCAGCGGTCATATCCGTATCCCGCGGTCAGCGTTCGTTGCGCACAGTCTCACTTGTAAAATTTTGGTGTGTGAGCTCAGCGGTTTAATTCCCTAGCTCGGCGCCATATTTTACATTAGGCTGCCCGGCCTTGGCTCTTCTTTTCTTTTTCCCAATTCTTCCCCTAAATAATTTTTTCTGTTTTCCCCCTCCCCTAAATTATTTTTCTTAATTTTCTGATACCCCACCAGTCTGAAAAATTTTTATTAGAGCCCCCCACCCCAATAAGTTCCCCCCTTACAATTCTTATCAGCAAAGTTTGTCTTCCCCCCCAATTTTTGTTTGACTGGGCTGGCCCTGTCTTTCCTTTTCCTCCGTGACTATACATCCATATTTGCTGTGTGGCTCCTTGGAGGTTTGCAATTAACGTCAATTCCAATTGCAAACCTTTGTATTAACTTTTTGCCCGCCCCCGCATCGCTTGAATCCTTATCAGGCGCCTGACTCTGCTTGGGCCTTTTTGATGTGCCGCCCACGCATCGCTTGGAGTCCCAGTCAGACGCCTGGCTTCCTTTCAGCCCCCAGTCAATTTTATTAGTCCCATTTTCTTTCCCGCTGCCTAGTGGTGTGTTTATCTTTTATCACACCCTATTTCTGTGAATTCTTAGTGTTCGTGTTATTTTCCCCCTACCCCTTGAATTTATTATTATAGTTGGGCCACCCAACTTTTAACCCTAATATCACTAGGGCCAGCCCAAGTGATAACCTATTCCTATTATAACCAGCAACTCCCTGTCCTCCCTAAATCTACCCCAATCACCCCTTCCCACCCATAAAAATTTTTTGGGAGGGAAATTAAAATTTTGAAAAATTTTTCCGTTGGAGTCCGGGAACCTAACTCTGTATTGTTGGACGACTGAATTCCCAACTGGTGGATTGCTGCTTATCCCCCGGACAAACTCCCAGCAACCCCAGGTCGAATTGGAGATTCGACCTAACCCGTCGATTATTGGTCTTGAAATACGTACGTCCAATCGGAGTTTCGTGTCCCTGGCCTGGAAATCCCCTATTTTTAGTTATATACGTATATCGCCCCAAAAAGTCCCTATCGTCCCCAAGTGTTGCCCAAAAATTTGATATACGTATATAACTCAAGTGGTAAGTCGTGTTTTTTCGTGTTGTGTTTATAATGGATAATCGCCCCCTGAAGATGACCCCTTTGACAGTAAACCCAGAGTGGCCCGATCCCCTGACTCCCCTCCCCCTGACCATGGGGCCGTGGCCAGAAGTTCTGGGGAGCCCGGATCTTCCGTCCACATCCGCCTCGGGTCAGGATTGAGTCCCGAGGACGACCTACGCCCCTCGCTGGACTCCCCCCAGGACGGAGGTAGGGGTAGCCCCTCCCGTCATGACTCCGCGGTTCATCTGGACGGTTCCGACCCGAGCGAAGAAGACAAATTGCGTACCCGAGGCCAGTGGAAGAAATATCAAGAGCAGCTGGCCCGGCTGACCGGTGATGCCCCTAACCCCAAAAACCCCATTTTCGACCGTCTCACTGGTTCGGGCCCAGCCCCACCACGAGTGAGAAAATCCATGCCCCTCTTGACCCGACCCAGAGCTACCTCTGAGGGAGCTCAAAATTGCCCAAGTTGCCGGTCTAGCCAACATTGGGCCATAACCTCTCCCTCATCAGGCTTGCGTGGCATAAGTCGGGTGACGTGCCGATTCGCCAGAGTTATGACGATAAGACCCCTCCCCTAATTTCAAATGATCCCTACCCCTCTACTGCGAGAAATTCGGCGAAGGCTGCACCCCCTCCCCGTCCCGAACCGCCGTCGAGAACATTCCAGTCCAAACCAGAATCCCCTCTGGGTTTTTGTCCTAAAGTCCCGGCGTGTCCTGGATGGGCTCCCCCTCCCCATCAAACCCCATTGGAGCATTTTTATGAATATTCCCCCAATATCCCCGGATATCCTAAACCCCATTTGCCTACTAGGCATGCCCTGGTAGCGCAAACCTGCCCGTCCACGAAACGCCATGCCAAATCCATTACGGCCTCTAGAGGAACGAAACCAATCCAAGGCCCCCATGATCAGATCAAATCCCGCCCATATGGAATTCGAATTAATTCCAATTCTTACCCCCGCAACCACAACTCCAGAACTCATGGGCCCAGGTTGTGCTTCTGGTCCCCCCCCCCCTTCCCCCTCCACTTGTAGCGATTTTTAAGAAATTTTTGAAAAAATCGCAAAATCTAAAAAATTACCAATTTTCAGTGCCTAGGGTCTCCCTTTTTTGCTTTCTGGACGACAAGGTCTGCCCTTTTTCCTTTTCGCTGAGGGGGTCTACCCGTTTTTTGTCGGTCTGGGGGGTCTGCACCCCCCCATTCCCCCCCCCCACGTTATCCGCACGGGTAGCAACACTGCCCCATCCGTATACGCGCAGTCGACAACCTGGGGCCCAACCACCCCGGATTCCTACGTATGTTGGCGAGCCCGAAGGTGACGGCCAGCCCCCAACCTCAAGCGCAGACCCCCCGAGCCAACAAGGAGGTGACCTGAGTGACCTCCAACCCCAACCCAGTCCTCAACTTAGTCATCAACCCACTTCCGATGGCCTTTTCCAGAACCAGGGAAACGCCAACATGGGGCGCCGTCAGTAAGCCCCGACGTGCGCCCCCGGTTTGACCCCTACCCAGTTAATATGGCCCCCGTGTATGAAGTGACTGATAAACCTCGGATGGTCAATCGGAGAGGAGCCCGAACCCTTACCCTATTTTTCACCAAATGGCCATCACCCGGAGTCACATCAATCCAAGACGGTCTCAGTGTCCTCTTGTTCAACGGAGTATATCCCATCCCCACCGTCCTCCCAATCTACGGAACCCCCCAGCCTGTTTGACCACGAGGTCGAGCCCCCTTACCCTGTCCGACGCCGCCTTTCATTTTTGGAGCCCAAATGCACACGAACTTGTCAGTGGAGGCCACAGACTTGTTTACCCACCAACACTGAGTCCAGCCCTCAGCCAGCAGGGAAAACCGTGGTGTTGCGAGGTTTCGAAAGGTTTAATTGTCAGCAGTGGAATCCCTCTCGCGGATGCTACGGGAAGCCCGTAGCGTCCAAAAACATCCAAGTACCTATCCCCTCCCTAATTGATCCACTGTTGACACCTAAAATTTTACCCGTTACAAACCGTGTACGTACATCTAATAAAGTATGTACACATTCCACCCCTGAGTTTGTTCTAAGCCCTGGGGAGATGTTGCTGTCTGGCGAGGGCCAGCAACACCTCCCCAGTACCTCGCATCACCAGGAAGGTCCTACCACTGATACCCCTCATTCGGCTTCCACTCGTAATGCCTATGGAAACTTCCATCCCATGCGTGATAGATGAAACTACTCTTGGAAAATAGTTTCCCGACATTCCAAGCGTGCTCGTCACGACCACACCCCCCCACCCCCTTATTGCCACTAACCCCTTTGGCCCCGGCCAGTGGGCTCCGTGCTTCGAGTTAGGCGACATGTTCCAGGACCCCCGAGAGTCGCTTAACCCGGTGGAAGATCGCCAGCAGGAATTGTACTCCACGGCCCCTAATGCAGTTGAGAAGACCCCTGAGGACTTGTCCAAAACCGTGACCCTTACCCGCCAAAAATTCGAAGAATTCGAAAGCCTGCTGTTGGACTTTCTGGGCCGAATTCGTCAGTGCATGGAGGAGCTGGACATGTCCGGTCAACTCTGCCAACCCCACGAGTCCATCAGAAGCGACTCTTTGCCCAAACCCAAACGACTCCCTCGACCCCACCTTCGTCAGCGATCCCAATCTATGGGAGAGCTAACCTTGCCAACCGAAAGCCTAATTCCTGCTACTACCAATGAGCCCCAGCCGCCAACCCCAGTGGCTACCCCTACTACCCTCAC
>JASAND010004238.1:0-17077 GCA_030248195.1 Trissonchulus latispiculum | reverse complement strand
AACCCACCCAACCGCAGCACTCTACAGCCACTTTGAGCATGCATTTCTATGACAAAAGTTGCTCAGCGCACTTAGGGCTTTCATTTCGTACCAAATTTGACCACTTTCGAAACATTTCATTTTTTGACCGAAAATCACCTAAGTACCCACCCCACCACACCGCAGCACTCTACAGCCACTTTGAGCATGCAATTCTATGACAAAAGTTGCTCAGCTCGCTTAGGGCTTTCATTTGGTACCAAATTTGACCACTTTTGAAACATTTCATTTTTGACCGAAAATCGCCTAAGTCCCCACCCCACCCCACCACCAGCACTCTACAGCCATCTTTGAGCATGCAATATCTATGACAAAAGTTGCTCAGCTCGCTTAGGGTTTTCATTTGGTACCAAAATTTGACCACTTTTGAAAAAAAAATTTCGGAAAAACAAGAGAAGCGAGGTAAGGTATCCTTACCATCGCCAAAAACGACCGTGGTATCAAGCTTATAACTTCCAGTGCGTGCTGTCAAATAAAGAACTATTGGTTCGACCGGTAGCCATAGCCAACAGAAATGGAACGAAATAAACTTAAAATATAGACGAATAAAATTAACAAAGGCATAAGTAAGGCAGAAAACATATACGTAAACGGTGATGAATAAATATGATGGAAAGTGAAGCATATAGTGATACATACAAAAGAATATATAAGAATATTCCATACAGACACTGTTAGAAAACATAAATTCAATCTGATTAGTGCGACTACGTTAAGAGTGACTGAAGCTCATATCGTATATAACCCAAAGATGAGTGCTCTAGCCCCATGCGTCTCATCGCCCAGCCTCACCAGGTGCGCACCTGGCATGGGGAAACTGGGCGGGTTATACACTTACTTCAGTATGTGATGTTAAAACATTTAAACAAAAACATTTTCATAAATCAAAATTGATTTATCAATTTTCAGTTCTAAATAAATTTTCCACTGATACAGGCGAATTTAAAATAATTTGATTTGTATTCAAAATTCTTCTCAGCCATCTATTAACTGCTACACTGATTTGATTTTTAGTATACATTCTAGTGAATAATTTAGAGATTAAAAGTTTCACAGAGCTTTCAAGATTTGCAGAATAGGTGGTTAAAGTAGTTAAACGCATTAATTCGTTTTCAATAATTTTGATGCAAATTTTGTTGGAAAAATTAGAATAGCAGTGCGGGAATTTAATGGCTGTGAAAGGAAAAAGATTAGTTTTATCAAAAGGTGCGGTTATGAAATTTTTATCCACAATTCTAATATTTATATCCAAGACTTCTGCTTTGTACGGAATTTCATTTTGTTTTTTCAAGATTAGTGTGATTGGATACATGTCTGGATGAATGTGATCAAACGTTCCTTTATCATTAAAAATTGTCAGATCATCCATGTATCTGAATACAAAATACAAATTTAGAGCCGTTTTCCAATCTTTCGATGCCAGTACTCTTTTCATAAAAGCAAATTCACAATTAAACAAAAATAAATTTACTAAAAAAGGGGCACAATCTGTACCCATCGGAACTCCAATGTTTTGGAGACAGATTTTATTACCAACTCTGAAGTATGTATTGCTTACGATGCATTTTATATACCGCATTAGAGTAACTTTATCAATGTAATTGGACATTCCCGGGTTATTACTCCAAGTTGCTTTGTATTTATTAGCCACCATTCCAGAGTTTGCCATAAACTTTTCTAATAAATTGAAAAATTGATTAAAGATATCGTCATGGGCCAATGAAGTATACATTTCCGTAAAGTCGTAAGTAACGACAGTATTAGCCGAATATTTCTTATTTAAAATTTTTATTGCATCGATAATCTCTTTAGAATTCTCAATTATCCAGAATAGCTTTATTCTATATTTACCGTTTCTCTCGATTGCTTTACAATAGTTCTTTACTTTTTTATAAATTAATTTTAAACAGTTAGAAATTGTGCGGGAAAGGGGTTTCAAAAACGCTTTCTTACTAGAAATTATAACTCGAAACTTCGTAGGAGATTTATGAAATTTTGGAATTATTTGAATAAACGGTAAGGAATCTTCATTGACAATCACATTTAATCCATATTCGCGAAGGATTTTTTCGGATAACTGCAAATATGTAATGCTCTCATAAGAATAATGAGGTACTTTATTAATGTACCCTGTTTCCTTTAATATTTGACGTATATAAAATTCCTTACAAATTATGCTAAAGTTTTGGGAAGCTTTGTCAATAACTGTTATAACAAAGCGCTTCTTTAAACTATTTAAATACTCCTGTGCTCTCTCAGATAACTTTTCGGGTAAATATAATTTTGAATTTCTGTTTTTATTGACAAATTGTAAAATATTTTGCTTGCAATGCATTATCACTTTCCTTTTCCATTCTAAATAATCCAGTTTATTTCCTCGAAATTTCGTTGTGTACTTATTAATATAATTTGACAAGCCAATTTTAATTGAATATATACACTTTTTAGCATCAATTGACTTTTTGAGTCTATATTTTGGCCCCTTTCTCATCAAGTTTCGTAATTCAGAATTTTCAACAACATTCAAATCACCAGTAATTATATGCTTATGGTGTGTATCCATAAACTTAGACGTACTGCAGCTACAAGCTACAGGAGCCTGCAGCATTTCGTCTATATTTACGTCCATTATAGCATTTCTATAATTAAAGATAAACGAAGAAATTGGTTTATCATACGAATAAATAACCATTGGCGTTGAGTAATCAAAATCTGATGCATTATTTAAATGAATCCAATCGGTAGAGTATTTATTGAAAATATTTTGAAAGTTTAGAATATCCATGAGAATGTTATTAAAATGCAGAAATATTTTTGGCCTCTGTTTTTTCATATTAAAAGTTTGTTTTTTATTATTTTCCAGTTTGGCTCTAACTATATCTCGCAACAGCTCAGTTATGTACGTTTCTTTACAATCCAAAAGATGATAGTACATCATCTTGATCATATGTTTGGGTTTTGTGAAAATAAGAGAAATAATTTTAGATCGAAATGTTTTCATTTCATTTTGATACAAAGCAATAATTTCGTCTACAAATTGTATTACTTCATTCATACTCCATTTTTTCATAGTACTAGCGGGGCGTTTTTTACCTCTTACCCTATGGAGGTCGTACCTCCTAGCGCGAGTGTGAAAATTTGCAAACACAGATGCTTCTTGCAATTCTCCTTTTAAAATAGAATTTAGTCCATATGGATATTTAGTTTTTAATTCGCGGATCCAAAAGGCTTCTCTCATGATTCTAGTTTCTTTATCTTTAACTTCATCGCCGCTACTTTCTATTTTTTCAATTAATTGAACAGTAAAATTTTTACATGTAGTAGTATTAAAATGCTCAACCAGTTCAGTACATCCGGAAGTTCCGTTTCTGCGTACAGCGTAATCATGTTCCCTGATGCGTTCTTTGAGCATACGTTTTGTTTCCCCTATATATTTTATGTTGCAGTCAGTACATGTTATCAAGTATATAATATTTTTAGTCGTACAAGACAAAGGAAAATTATTTGATATAATTTCGTAACCCTTTTCATTATAACTGCCGAAAAAGTTGTTGGAGCAATTTACTTTTTGACATGTTAAACAACGACCGAAACATTTATTGTAAGTAGTAGGTGAAAATTAGCCACCCTGATAGATTACCTCACCCAACGGTAATCCAGGTGGGCGCGTGGTGGATGCCTATTAGTCAGGGTTTGCCTGGCTTAGGTGGGCGCGACCACCATTGGACTAAACAGCCCTCCCACCGACCCACTGGCAGCCTGGCCCGCTGGTAGAACGCGACTATAGCCAGCAGTTAAAACCGGATCACACCAGTGGCGCCATTTGATTACCCTGTACAGAACAGGGACCGAGAGGCCTACTCGTTAAAAAGAAAATATTTAAAATTTTTATACCTTGCAATAATCGAAATAATTTTTCAGGTTATTTAAAATTGTAAAAAAATTTTTACATTAAGTAGGCTGTTCTAGAGCCATTAATCGAAAACAAAATTTTTTACATTAAATTGAACTTAACTATTAGTTAAGAATATATGCATGCTCCAACTTAGAAAGACAATTTTGATTGAGATAAATAAAAGGCAAAGAGTTTAATTACATAGAACCGTGAAAGATAAGATAGATAGAACCACAAGGGTTAAGATAGATAGAACCACCAAGGGTTAAAATAGATAGAACCACCAAGGGTTAAGATAGACAGAACCACAAGGGTTGAGGTAGATAGAGCCACAAGGGCTATATATATATAGGAAAAGGCGAGTTAAAATGGTAAAATTTTTAAATAGAGTAATCTTTTAAGGCTACAAGTCGAAAAGCTAGTAAAATATCCGGGGATTAACAATCACCCGGATAATTAATGATCGATAATTAATTTGAAAATTTGTAAGATCTGCACAATTTGTGCTGACACAAAGAGGAGCGTGGGCGTATTTCTCAACCGTTCGAACCCCTGAGTGTCTATGGAAAAACAAGAGAAGCGAGGTAAGGTATCCTTACCATCGCCAAAAACGACCGTGGTATCAAGCTTATAACTTCCAGTGCGTGCTGTCAAATAAAGAACTATTGGTTCGACCGGTAGCCATAGCCAACAGAAATGGAACGAAATAAACTTAAAATATAGACGAATAAAATTAACAAAGGCATAAGTAAGGCAGAAAACATATACGTAAACGGTGATGAATAAATATGATGGAAAGTGAAGCATATAGTGATACATACAAAAGAATATATAAGAATATTCCATACAGACACTGTTAGAAAACATAAATTCAATCTGATTAGTGCGACTACGTTAAGAGTGACTGAAGCTCATATCGTATATAACCCAAAGATGAGTGCTCTAGCCCCATGCGTCTCATCGCCCAGCCTCACCAGGTGCGCACCTGGCATGGGGAAACTACGGTTGCAACTTGTTTTCCTTAATTTACAACCTCCCTACGGAACTCATTTGTATTTTACAGGCTAGTTTTTGCTTATGTACAACCTGCCTACGAAGACTCATATGTATTTTACATGCGACGAAGGAGCACTTTTTGTTCTTGTGTGCCCAAAGGGAATCACCACCTTAAGCTAAAATTTATGTGGGGGCTCAAAGTCAAAGGGCACTTATAAAGATGGGGGGGGGGAATTTTGCCTTGGTCCCCCCTATGTTTCGATAAAAGTTTATTGTCTCTGATTTAGCTGAGAAGGTGCCCCAAGGGTAAATTGAGGTCGCTGATTTCAAAACTCGAATCGAGAGATCGTTCCGATTAATCGATCGATACTCATATGTATTTTACATGCGACGAAGGAGCATTTTTGGTTCTTGTTTTCCATTCTTTTACATATTATGTATGCGCAAAAAAGAACCAACATAATATCGGAAATCCGAACACCATGCGCAAGCAGATACTACATATTTTGACCACTTTTGGAAAATTTCATATTTGACCCAAAATCGCTTACGTCCCCACCCCACCCCACCCCAGCACTCTACAGCCACTTTGAGCCTGCAATTCTATGACAAAAGTTGCTCAGCTCACTTAGGGCTTTCATTTGGTATCAAATTTGACCACTTTTGAAAAATTTCATTTTGGACCACCTGACCCCTTACCGACCTGACCCCTCTGACGGTCAAGTGGAGCCAGCCCAGCAAAATGGGTGCTTTGTACAGCAAAACGGACACCGGAAATGAGCTGGGCGCACCAGAAAACCCCTATAGAGACAGTTTTGAGAGGCCAAGTAGAGCCTAGTATAGACCTCCAGGAAACGGTTGCCGACATGACCCTCCAGACGACAAAGTGGAACCAGCCCAGCAGGATGGATGAGTCGGACGGCAAAACGGACACCGGGAATGAGCTGGGCGCACCAGAAAACCCCTATAGAGAAAGTTTGGAGAGGCTAAGTAAAGCCTGCTATGGACCTCCGGGAAGCGGTTACCGATTTGACCCCTCAGACAGTCAAGTGGAACCAGCCCAACAACTTGGGTTACTCGGACAGCAAAACTGCTAGCGGGAGTCGATTCTCCGTCCCAAAAAACCTTTGTATGCAAAATTTGGGCCACCCATGTAGCAAAATAAGCGAAAAAATTAAGTTCAAAGTTCGACCCAAAATTCACCAACTTTGGCCGGCCAGTACCGAAAAATTACGCACGAAGACGGAAAATCATATAGCATTTGAACGACCCCGATATGTGTACTGTTTAACCATATAGTCAGTACTGCCCCATATATAGCCCAATCTGACTTATTAAGGCGCCTTTGAAGCATACTTTTTGGCCATTTTAGCGTTTTGGCCGACTTTGGCCCCCAGCCAAAAATTTTTTCCGGCCCTGGGAGGCATAAAAACTAGCTTATTTTCTTATTTTTGATTTGTACTACAAGAATATATATGGGTTTCATAGGCAAAAATTTTTCTATCTGTTGTTATTAAAGCTACAAAACCCCCTTACCGGACGTCAAAGCGGAGAACCGGAAAAAACATCACTCTCGTAAGCGATTTTTGGCGCAACTTTTTAACGGAAAGTGGGACGGGGATGAAACTTCGCACACATACTAAACTCGACACGTACAATTTTTTGCGCACATAATCTGCGCAGGATCTGCGCAGCCTTGTTTTACACGGTCATTCGACCATTTTCACTCAAATTATAGGGGTCGCTACCGCGACCCCTATGATAATCTTCTAAATGCTATCCCGTACGCTGCTGTCATAAAAAATGTAGTTTTTGTAAAAACATGACCAAATTTCTTCCAGCGATTGTGGAGCATTCACCGCAGCACTCTACAGCCACTTTGAGCATGCAATTCTATGACAAAAGTTGCTCAGCTCACTTAGGGCTTTCATTTCGTACCAAATTTGACCACTTTTGAAACATTTCATTTTTGACCGAAAATCGCCTAAGTCCCCACCCCACCCCACCACAGCACTCTACAGCCACTTTGAGCATGCAATTCTATGACAAAAGTTGCTCAGCTCACATAGGGTTTTCATTTGGTACCAAATTTGACCACTTTTGAAAAATTTCATTTTTCACCGAAAATCGCCTAAGTCCCCACCCCACCCCACGCCAGCACTCTACAGCCACTTTGAGCCTGCAATTCTATGCAATGAATTTCTTCCAGCGATTGTGGAGCATTTACTATGCAAGTTAGAGGGTTGCCGCTTACTGGACGTGTTTTACACAAAAATACCCAGGGACCCTTTTTAGTTGCCCCGATTGCTGCTTTCGAGCTAAAGTGGTCGCTTGCCAAAGTTGGGAAAAATAGGCATAATCCAGGTTGCGCATACATTTTAGTTAATTTCTTTATAACGAAGAGCGGTTTCGTAATAATTAAAAAGGGTCCCCAGCTATTTGATAGTGGATTAGAATGATATGGCCGACGCCTCACGAAAAAATTTGTATTAGTCTGCAGAAAATCTGGAAAATTAAATTGCCTCGAAAATGCAGTAAAATAATTTCCCAAACTAAATTTATGTTCACTGTCTTCATTAGAAAGAGAAAATATTAAGCTCCATTTCGATATAAAAATGGCTTCGTAACTCCTAGGAATGAATGAGTAATAACGGTTCAAAGTTGATGTCTCCAAAAGGAATCACCGCCTTAACGACCCCAAACCTCTCCCAAAAAATATTTCAATTTTTATGCCAAAAATCGCATTTTCAGCCATTGCTAATGTCGAAAAACATTAAATCATTAAATAATTTTAACATTAGACAGTGTATAAACTCGAAAACTTGATTGCCAACATGTTTCTGAGTCCAGAATAAGGTCAATGTTGAGTTTAGAAGCCCATAAAACCGTTATAAACGTGTATATATATATTATATATATATATTTCTCGTGATAATAAACACGTTAAGCCAAAAATTGGGATTTTTTTGAAATATTTTGCAAAATTTACACTAAAAATGCCTAATTTTTGGCCAATTTTTGCGCCTTCGCCGCGAATACTCCTCCCCCAGTTGGGGGGGGGGCGGTGGGGTGGTCCCCAAAAATTTTTGGGGGGTTTGGAAAAATGGTTGGGGGGGTTCGTTCCCAATGCTCATAGGTGTACCTGGAGACATAGGTGTAACGGGGATTTGGGTTGGGTGGGCCCTCCCCCGGAATTTTGGGGGGGGGCCTTTTTTAGACCACCCCAAAACCCCCAAGACCCCCCCAAACCTCCCCCCAAAAAATTTTCTATTTTTATGCCAAAAATCGCATTTTCAGCCATTGCTAATACCGAAAAACATGAAATCATTAAGTAATTTTAACATTAGACAGCGTTTTTAAACTCGAAAACTTGATAGCCAACATGTTTCTGAGTCCACAATAAGGTCAATATTGAGTCTAGAAGTCCATAAAACCGCTATAAACGTGTATTTCTCGCGATAATAAACACGCTAAGCCAAAAATTTGGACTTTTTTGCAAACTTTTGCCAAATTTACCCTAAAAATGCCCCATTTTCGGCCCAATTTTCGCGCCTTAGGCGCGACTACCCCCCCCCCCCATAGGTGTAACGGAGATTTGGGGTGGGGGAGGCTCCCCCATAGATGTGTTGGGGGGGGGGTGGGGGGAGGACCCCCCCACCAAATTGACAAATTTTCGCGACCCCCCCAGATTTTTCAGACTTTAGCTAGGCCCCCCCGATTTTTGGCCAAAAAGTGGCCAAAATGGCAAAAAAATCGAAAATTTAGGGGTTTTTTGGGAAATTTGGCGGACCCCCCCCCCACCCTCCGTCGGAACCCCCCCCCCCAGATTTTTGCCCAGCCACACCTATGGGCTCCCCCCCCCCAACATTTTCTGGGGGGCCCCCTCTGGCGACCCCCCCCAGGACCCCCCCCCAACCCTCCCCCAAAAAAATTTTTCATTTTTTATGCCAAAAATCGCATTTTCAGCCGTTTCTAATGATAAAAAACATCTAACCATACAGTAATTTTAACATTAGACAGTGGTTTTAAACTCAAAAACTTGATTGCCAACATGTTTCCAAGTCCAAAATAAGGACAATATTGAGTCATAAGATCCATAATACAGTTAAAAACGTGTATTTCTCATAATAATAAACAGTTTAAGCCAAAAATTTGGACATTTTTGAAAATTTTTTCAAAATTTACCCTAAAAATACCCAATTTTAGGCCATTTTTCGCGCCTTCGGCGCGACTACCCCCCCCCCCCCCCCCGGGGGGGGGGGGGGCGGCCCCCCCCCAAAAGGTTTGGGGGGGGGGTGGAAAAAAGGCTGGGGGGGGGGCTCCCCCCCCCCAACTCCCCCCCCCTTACCCCAATGCCCCCCCAGTGGGGGGGGGGGGCCGGGGCCCCCAAAAATTTCTGGGGGGGGGTTGAAAAAATGGGGGGGTTACAAACCCCCCCATTACACCTATGCCTGGAGGGGGGGGACCCCTCCCCTCAAATGGAAAAGTGCCGACCCCACCCTCGAAATTTTGGCGACAGACCACCCCCACCCCCCAATGGCCAAATCCCAGACCGAGACCCCACCCACCCAATTTTCCAGACCCCACCGTCAAAATTTTTAAAATTTTGCCAGAAAGTGGCCAAAAATGGTAAAAAATCGAAAATTTAGGGGGGTCCCTCACCATAGGTGTGTTGTTAGGGAGGGGGTCCCCCCCACCGAAATTACAAATTTTGGCGACCCATCCCCCAGAATTTCGGATTTTTGCTACCCCCCCCCAGTCCCCCCACCCCAGATTTTTGGCCAAAAATGGCATAAAAGTGGAAATTTCAGGGGGGTCCCCCCACTCTCCGTCGGAACCCCCCCTCCCTAGATTTTTTGCCCGGCCACACCTATGACTTGGGGGGGGGGGCAGAATATGTGGGGGGAGGGAGGGCTTGAGGAGTTTGACATTTGGGGACGGGTAATACACCTAGCAAGCACATCTATGCTTTTTGCTGGGGTTTTTTGCCCATAGGTGTGGCTGGCGAAAAAAGTGGGGGTGGGGGTTCAGAAAAAAGTAGGGACGGGGGTTTGGCGAAAAAAGGGGGAGGGGGGTCGCGAAAAGTCGATTTGGGGGAGGGGTAAGCAAAATTTTCTAGGGGGGGGGTCGGCGAAAAATTTCGAAAACGTCGGTTTTTCGTTAAAAAAATGAAAAATTTTCTCAATTTACAGCTATTAACGATTTTTAGCTTAATTAAGCGAATTCTAGCAATTTTTCGCAAATTTTTGGAATTTTTTGGAAAAATTTCGAATTTTTAGCTAAAAATTATCAAAAATTTAGGTAGGGGTTTGAAAATTTTTAGGGGGGAGGGGTCTGAAAAAATCGATTTGGGGGGAGGGGTAGAAAAAATTTTTAGGGGGGGGGTTGGCGACCCCTCCATTTGGTCCCCCCCGCCCACCCCCCTAACACACCTATATATGGTTTTGCCTGCTTTTGGGTTATACCAACCACCCCCCACCTACAGTTCTAAACTGAAAACCAAGCACTTATTACAACAAAATACTTACTATTTAATTTTCATTATGTTTGCTCTATTATCTCAAACTGACGGTTGCATATTTAAAACAATTTAAAACAGCAAGGACTGATACGCATTAGACTCAGAAATATAAAAATTTAAAAGTCTAACCTAGCGGAGATCTAATCATCTACTTGGCCTAGTTCTGATATTTTAGAGTCAGCACAGACTACTCTCAATGCGCGGACAGAAAAAAATCAAACAGACTAGCGTAAATAGTTGAGTTTAGCGCAATGTCTTTTTCAAAGCAAATTAAGTTCTACCGCTAAATTGTGACACTTAAATTTCAAGTTTTAGCTATGATGGAATTCCTTAGAGTAGATGACTGGCCTTTTCTTGCCACGGCTGTGGCAAGAAAAGGCCAATCATCTACTCTTAGTCATGAAACGCCACGAAGAACATATATTTCCTAGTATTTTCTTGCCCCTTGGTGGCTGGTGGCGATTCCTTTTGAAGACATCAACTTTGAACCATTATTATTCATTCATTATTTGAGTTAAGAAGCCATTTTATATCAAATCAAAATATAGCTTAGCATTTTCTCTTTATAATGAATACAATAGAACCAATTTTGGTTTTAGAAAAGTTTTGCAGGATTTTGCAAATGCAACCTTTCAAATTTTTTTGCAGTCTGAAGTAAATTTTTTCGTGAGACATTTAATGTGCATATAATAGTTACAATAGTTAGACTATTATAGTTACATCGTTCGATACCACTATCAAATAGCTGGGGACTCTTTTTAATTACTTTGAAATAGCTCTTCGTTATGGAGAATTTAGCTAAAATGTATACACATTTTGCCTAGTTTTCCCAACTTTGGCAGGGACTCCTTTAGCTAGGAAGCAGCAATCGGGGCATCTAAATAAGGGTCCCGGGGTATTTTTGTGTATAACTCAACTGCTAAGTTGCAACCATAAGTCGCATAGTGAATTCCCCAAATCGCTGGGAAAAGTTGGTCGTGTTTTTGCAAAAACCTCATTCGGCATGACAACAGCCTACAGGATAGCGATAGCAATTGGAAGATGACAATGCCTCTGATAATTTGCCTCTGACAATTTGCCTGTGTGAGACATACTTAACGGCTTGCGTAGCGTAAGGTGCTGGCATCCTTTTGTGCAATGCTTTTGTGGTTATTTTTCGAAACGCTATAACTTTCGCAATTTCGGGAGTTGGAAAGAACTTTATGCATCGTTTAATTTTTACTTTTTACGTTTACGTTTACTTTATACACAGCAAAAAAATTGCAAAAATTTTCTTACATGCTACATCCCGCAGGAGGAATATAGGCCAAACATTTTTGAACATCGATGTCTCAAAACTGTAGAATCTGGCAAAATTTCTTCTTGTGCCATGATATATGGGCCGAGAGACATTTATCGGATTTGGCTCAACAAGTCTCAATACTCCAGAAAATCTGGCAAATGTGCGATGACACAAAATTTCGCAACTTTGTATTCAGTTATCTCGCAACTGTTTAGCGAGACGTTTTAGCTCAAACCGAGAAAAGTGACCCCCCGCAATAGTGCGAATTTTCATTGTGCCAAAAATCACATGAATCCATTGGATAGTTTTTGAGAAATCGACGTTCAAAGCAAAATATTCGCAGTTTTGCTAAACCGGTTTTTCGGCGAATGCTCTAGCTTAAGTAGTAATACTTTATTTGATTTACGCAAAATGGCAACTTGTCGACGCCAAAATATGAAGCTTGTTGTATCTCACAATGGATTTAAGCTGGAAATTTGCTTCAAAAAGCAAAAATGTAGAGCACAACGAGATCTCTCAAATGAATACATATAGCTATAATCATGCAACTACTGCTAGACGGCAAACTGCCAAAACTGCCCTAAACTCCGTAATCGTCGAATGTTTGGAACGGGATGGCGCGGAGGGTATTAGAAAGCTAAAAGAGTTAATTTCGAAAGATTTCGTTAAATTTCATCTTGATTTGGGCCGCCAACCAACAATACGTGCCCAAATGGTACCACGGCCTTAAAACTGTTCATCATTTAAAATCTTGCGACTCCGAACTCGATCTCTGGTGTTCCAGGGTCACGGAACAGGCCAACACAGTCAGTATCATGGATGTATAAATTTACTTCGGGCTCACTATCAACAGTCCAAGCTTCAATCTCAGCACGATCCCACGGCTGAGAACAGTTGCCGTAGAATGTTACCTCCGAATGCTCAGGCTCAACTAGAGAACTACCCTCGTGGACTAGAAAAAGTATGCTAAAACTGTATTGGTTGTGGCCATGTGCAGGAGGGGAAATTTGGGGGGGGGACGGTGAAGGGCGGCCGGATGCCGCCGAAAAACCGGATTTGTCCGTTTTTTACCGGAAAAATCCGGATTCTGGGGGGGGGTGAGGGACCCCTCTGGGGGGTGAGCTCAGGTCTGGGGGAGGGGTGAAAACCAGCCCCCCCAACCCCCCCCCACCCCCAAGCAAACGTATGGTTGTGGCACTCAGGACACTGATGAAACAGCAGATTAAGCTGGTTTTCTGGCTCACTAATGTCACTAAAATCGCTAAGGTTTCCTTCTTCTTCACTGTAGATAAACTGAAATGACTCCAGACTGATCTATTTATCCAGATATCGTCGACAGCGGTATCCTATCCACTCTAGTACCAACTACAATGACTTAAGTACTGATCCTAATAACTATTTACTATTACAAGTTACCTTACAACGACACACACACACACAAGATCAAGTACACTACAATCTGTTGCAAAAACTGATACAATTGCAATCCGTTCACCGCCTACCAACTAAACCCAAAACTATGATCAGTCACAGGTCCCTACTCCGAAACCTAGCAGAAGAACTAAAGCCGAAACCTAAGAAAATTTTGGTGAGATTAGTATTTTAGCCTAACTGGTTTCCACACACATTCGCACTCGCAATCACTCTCAAACAGTACTAGTTTTCTCAGACTGCGAATTGATTCGCAGTCACGCAATGATTTGGGGTCGAGGGGGGAGGTTCCCTATATGCTCCCTATACGTACCTGAAATGTGTGCACATGTCCACACGTTCCCGGTCACGAATAGTTACCAGCAATACGCACCAGCAGAAAACCCAAAACTATTCTATCCTCTACTAAGAGGACGACCTGTAAACTTTGAAACTTTGCTTGAACTTTTAAAGAGAGAGAATTTGAGCAAATTTGGTAGAGCGACTAAAAGCAGAGCAGATCAAAGAGCAGACAATTTCAGACAAAAAGATAGCAGACATTTAACCCAAACTCCAAATCCCAATACGACAGTCCTAGCTTTTTTGTGCGTCCCTAAGCCAGCAGGAGGCTCTCACAAAGAATCCAAGGCTCAGAGATAACTCAGTAAACTGACGGTATCAGGCTGAATTCCAGATGATCCAGACAGAGAACCAGGTGTAGCGCTTCTACCAGGGCTGGCGGATCATGAAGAAACCAAGGACAAGCCCAAGACGGGAGGCGTCAGGCACCCTCGTACCCACGAAACCAGGACCTAGAAGAGAGAAGGGAAGAGGGAGGTTCAGCTTTTCATTCAGGATTGAAAGTAAAGAATTGGTCCCGCCGGGGATCGAACCACGGCCCTTCTGCTCTAGAGTCAGACATGCTAAACCACTACACCACGGGACCATCAGCTGAACTCCCATACCAGGCTTATCAATCTTTCCTATGCCTGCTTCCCTTACACAGGGAAGAGAGGCCAGGGGAATCCGGAGATTCTCACACTGGATGGTAGAGCGGGAAATGACCGGAGAGCAGCTGATGTCCAGAAGCAGTGCAGCAGCAGAAGCAGTCTTGAACGGTTTTAACCCAGATTCAGCAGTATTAACTGGATTTCGAGAATAGGGGAAGATTGCGTATGTTTTAGGATCGAAAATCAGAAATTAACGATTGCTAGAACGGTTAGACAAAATACAGTTGGATTTAAGAGCTCTATAGATTGTCACGAAAGTTAGATTAAGATTGGTTCTAAAATTCCGGAAGAAACTGCCAAAAGCTGGTCGAAGGGGAATTTCTGAATGATTTTGAAGGAAATTTTATAAAGGGGTTTCCGACAGAAGTCCCCCACCAATGACGTATCCTAGATTTCCTTCCCAGGAAATCTAGGGAAATCTAGCTAATATCTGCCGATATTAGCATACAACCATGAGAGCAGATACCAAAACTAGTAACAATGAATCTAGGGCGATTTTAACAAGATCTTTTTCGAATGAGGGACTCTTACTTACCCTCAATTAATGGTGAACGGATTCTTGCATGAGATACAATTGAAATACAATTATAATTATAATACAACACAGACAATTATGGATAATATTACAGCAATTAACATGGATACAAAACGATGGAAAGGTACATGGTTATTCAGGCATTTTAGACTTATTCCAATACTACGCTACGATAAATATTTCTGTACAACAAAATCAAGACTTGAAGTACAAATCCTACGTAGGCAATCATAAAACTAATTACAATTAAACAATTCCACTTTTTAGGTTACTTGCTGATGCGCACCCAGCCTGCAACAGCCTACGCAAACTTCCTTCGTCTTTTTAGAATGAGCAGCATACCGGCGATAGGTTTCATCACGATTGTGCAAGAACATCCCTTTTTATACTATTTTCTGAGATTCTTTTTTGAAGAACACTAAACCAGATTCCGAAAGCTTTCAGAATGTAATTCTAAATTCTTTATTTTTCTCATTTTCGTTACACATACCCAAGAAGTTGGAATACACCTTTAGCACGTGTGCAACCTGAATTTTTCCTTTATTTCTCATCTTTGTCAAGCGATTACTTTAGCTAGAAAGCAGTAGTCGGGTCAACTAAAAACTTCCCGGTTTTTTGTGTCGAACTAATCTCCGGAGTGGCAATGCTCTATCATGCTTGGTGAATGCTCCTCAATCCTTTTTGAAAAATTACAATTTCAAAAATTACCACCTGTAGGATAGCATTTGCAAGGACGTAGGAGCAAGCATGGCGACCATGTCTTGGATAATTCGCCTCTATAGATTCTTCAGAATGATACCCATAGTTTATTCTTGGGACCTGTGTAGTTCAGCTCAAGGAATAATGGACTATTTGATGCCTGCAAAAATGAGAAATTTTTTGATGGTGAAACGAGAAAGTAAATTATGCCTCAGATCAGGAAATGCTGAAGGATGCTGTGAAGCCAAAATGTTAAGCTCAACGAGATCATTCGAATGAGTAGTCACAACTGTGTAAGTGTAAGTGCTGTCCAATTGTCAGAAATTAGCAAAAACTGCCCGGAACACAAACGTCAGATTTTAGAAGTTGGAGTCTAAGTGTGTTTGGAAAGACTCGTGAAGTTTTCAACTTTGGTTTGGCCATAAACTAGCAATATGGCACCAAAACGAATCACCACTTTAAAGAGCCGAATCCCACCGGAAAACATATTTTCCGGTTTATGCCCAAAAACAGGAAAAATCCAGATTCGGGAGGTGAGCGACTCCTCTGGGGGTGGCCTTGGTTCCAGGTCTGGGTGATAAAATCCCCCAAACGCCGCCCCAAGCACATGTAAGCTCGGCAGTCGATGAAAGGAAATCAGGATTGCAAGAAAGGTTCTTAAAATGGAAAATGGGTAATGCTAAGGATTTCCGTTTCTACGCTCAGAAAGGCAACATTTACATTAATGCTGCCCACATGCTAATTAACAAACGATCTTCAACTGTCCTTCTTTTGCTCTATACCTGAGGGCGCTTCAGGCAAGTCTAGACTGAAGTTGATCTTGCATAGGTAGTTGTAGCATTATCATCCAATCTCTACTTCAAGGTTGACTCTTAAAATTTGTCTGCATTATAACACAGGACAGTACGATGTATTGCGCCAAGGTTTTCAAAAACATACAGGAACTGTGGTTCACACTGCTTTGTTTCAGTTACTGTAGGAACTTTTTTGCTCAGTGTTAGCTGTGGACTTTCTGGACAAAGATTAATACCGATGTATTGCGCCAAGGTATTCAAAAACATACAGGAACTGAGGTTCACACTGCTTTGTTTCAGTTACTGTAGGAACTTTTTTGCTCCGTGTTAGCTGTGGAGTTTCTGGACAAAGATTAATACCGATGTATTGCGCCAAGGTTTTCAAAAACATACAGGAACTGAGGTTCACGCTGTTTTGTTTCAGTTACTGTAGGAACTTTTTTGCTCCGTGTCAGCTGTGGACTTTCTGGACAAAGATTAATACCGATGTATTGCGCCAAGGTTTTCAAAAACATACAGGAACTGAGGTTCACGCTGTTTTGTTTCAGTTACTGTAGGAACTTTTTTGCTCCGTGTTAGCTGTGGACTTTCTGGACAAAGATTAATACCGATGTATTGCGCCAAGGTTTTCAAAAACATACAGGAACTGAGGTTCACGCTGTTTTGTTTCAGTTACTGTAGGAACTTTTTTGCTCCGTGTTAGCTGTGGACTTTCTGGACAAAGATTAATACCGATGTATTGCGCCAAGGTTTTCAAAAACATACAGGAACTGAGGTTCACGCTGTTTTGTTTCAGTTACTGTAGGAACTTTTTTGCTCCGTGTTAGCTGTGGACTTTCTGGACAAAGATTAATACCGATGTATTGCGCCAAGGTTTTCAAAAACATACAGGAACT
>JASAND010004237.1:0-15309 GCA_030248195.1 Trissonchulus latispiculum | reverse complement strand
GTGTACTTCGTTCAGTTACGTATTGCTCTGTGGTTGGGTGGGGGGCAGCTTAGGCGATTTTGGGAGCATCGAAAAAAATTACCAGTGGTAAAATTTGGAATCAAGTGAATGCACTAAGTGAGCTTCAGAGCAACTTTTATCATAGCAACTGACGTGCCCAAAGTGGCCACAGAGTTCTGTGTGATGGGGTTTTTGACGATTTTGGGTCAAAAGTAAAATTTTTCAAAAAGTAATCAATTTTGGTATCAAATGAAAGCCCTAAGTGAGCTGAGCAACTTTTTTGCCATAGAACTGCACACTCAGAGTGGCTGTGAGGTGTTTGGTGGGGTGGGAGGTGGGGACTTAGGCGATTTTGGGTCAAAAATAAAATTTTTCAAAAGTGGTAAAATTTGGTATCAAATGAAAGCCCTAAGTGAGCTGAGCAACTTTTGCGGTGTCGGATTTATGCCTTTCTCAACCGGAATTTAAAGGATAGACATAGGCCCAACACACATATATATTATCCCCTTTTGTGCAGAGCATTTTTGTTACTTGTATTTATCTATTTATGCATTCAGTATATTTTTGAAACGGCTTATATAAGTACATTCTCATAAAAAGCTTTAAATTTGCTGATCTATTTTACTTGGAACCATTTAACAAATTTCACTGAAGTTAAATTTTTTGAATTTACAGGTCGGTTAAGCTTACTTGTCTAATAATTTTGCAATATTATGTAGGGGCGCGATAGCGCCCCTACATAATATGGGTATAAAGGCGTCTGCGCGGCCCTCTGTGGACCGTGTAGGCCTGGTGCCAGCTGATTAGGGGTCCGGCGGTGGTAAAAAGGTTGCCATCGTAAACATTATAGTCAATCGGGAAAAAAACGCCATTTTTTCAAACTTCTGGACGTGTGGAACTCATTTTTTGGAATTATGGGAAAATTCTTGTAGTTTGAAGAATGGCAACCCCTACGGATTATTTTCATGTATTAATGACTTCTGTGCACTGTAGCAATAGAGAGTACTTTGTGATTTATTTCCTGGGAAAAAAAGCCAAAATCGGGAAAAAAGCCAGTCATCTGGAAAAAAAGCCACTTTGGTCGAAGCATATCCTGAAGGCGTAGACCAGGGGAGGTCATTGCCTACCTTGATGGGTGCGGGAGTGGCGTGACTCTCGGTGTGAAGCAGTCACAACAACAACAACAACAAGGCGTAGACCAATTCTGAGTGTTCCAACGTGTTCAGCGTCGCTTATTTACCCTAGATTTGTTGTTTACCGAGGCAAATTGCCTTCGTAAAGCATTTAATAGAACTTTTTAGTTTGCAGCATAAACTGGCTAGGTTTCATCAATAATATAACGTAAACATACAAATTTTTTAAAAACTTGCTAAAACGAAGGCTAACCACGAAATAGTGTTTTCCAATGAATTCGTAATGCTCTTTTTGGCCAAATGTGCCAGTTTCAGGATGAAATGTGGAGCGTAGCGGTCAAAACGACTGACGTGACATATTAGTCCAAAAGTTGCTCATTTCAGGGACTGTCCACCTAAAAACGGTATTGCTTTGTAAAACTTGAATTGCTGATTATAGTCATAATAGTTATCATGCCAGAAATCCAGAAAAACTGCTCACTATGGGTCTCGCAAGCGACTGGCTTTTTTCCCGATGGCTCAAAATCATCGGGAAAAAAGCCACACCTGCCCAGAGACAACGTGACATTCTGAACTGTTTGCAATTGTATGAGGATAAAGCCAGACATGTTCTCTCTTGATTGCAATAGAAATTATTCAGATAACGCTATTGACGCTAAAGTTATGAATTTTTGAAACATTACATACCGTTTTCCCGCCTTTTCAGGAACAAAATTTTCCAAAAAATGTCGACCCCGCCGTTGACTATAGAGGAGAGATAGAAAGCTAAAAATCGGCGTGTGGGCTTATATTGAGGTCGCCATTCTACACGCCAAATATTACTGCAACAGCCTCACCCGTTAGGCCACAGCAGTCGTGGCTTTTTTTCCCGAAATTTTGACGTGGCTTTTTTTCCCGATTGACTATACTACAAGTGCCACCATACTTTTGGTTCGAATTCGAAACTTTGAATTTTTGCACTAGGCGATAGTTACCTTGCGTTTGTTTTTTTTTTCTCGGTGAATAACGCTTATTGAAAATGCATTTTACGGCTAAGTGTTGGAACGATGTGGGCATTTTGGCACCATACTACTATTATATGTTGGTAGACAGGATCCCCCCATGCTACCTTTTTTTTGGTCATTTTGGTACCTGGCCAATTTTGGCTCTGTGCCAAGGTCCCAAAGTCGGACTTTCTCTATTTTTCGCAAATTTTGGTCACACTTTTCTAGAACTGGGTAGAAGCTGGAGAGGTCTAGTATCTTTTGTTGAAAATTACCAGTAGGAGTGCATAAAGTAACGAGGGGGATTTTTTTAATTTTGCTCCCTAGCTTTCAGGAGATGGGCCCAAACTTTGCATTTTTTGGCCTGTTTGGGCGAAAAGTTTCTTAGTCCCACTTTTACTAGAAATGCCCTAAAAGTCACTAAAAATGGCGTTTTTCGGCCTCGGGGTGGTACCCATATATAGTAAATCGGGGTCGCTGAAAACGATGAGCATACTGCCGATACCGCCCGAAGTGACCACTGGTCAGCATGGCTCCCGTGGTTCCTCGCCCAGGGTCAAAATTGGGAAAACTTTCTCTAAACAGCGTTTTTCGGCGTTTTGGTCGGGGGAATATATAGTAAATCGACGACGCTCGTTTCAATGGGCATATCGCCGAAACCGACGGAAGTGACCACTGGTCACTACAGCCTATGGGGCCTATTGACCACTGGTCAAACGGCCTAAAACTGCGTTTTCGGCGTTTTGGTCGGGGGCATATATAGTAAATCGACTACGCTCGTTTCAATGGGCATATCGCCGAAACCGACGGAAGTGACCACTGGTCACTACAGCCTATGGGGCCTATTGACCACTGGTCAAACGGCCCAAAACTGCGTTTTTCGGCGTTTTGGTAGGGGGCATATATAGTAAATCGACTACGCTCGTTTCAATGGGCATATTGCCGAAACCGACGGAAGTGACCACTGGTCACTACGGTCTATGGGGCCTATTGACCAGTGGTCAAACCCCTTAAAACAGCGTTTTTCGGCGTTTTGTTGGGGGCATATATTCTAAATCGACTACGCTCGTTTAGCATGGCACTGTTCAAGCTCCTTGTATCCATTATATACCGCATTGCTGGAAAGGGATCCTTTAAAATGACAGAAGGACAAGAAACAAAAATGCTCCTCCGGAGCATGAAAAAGTAATATGGGTGGTGGTGAGGTTGCAAAATCAAGAGAGGACTAGTCTTTAAAATGCTTAATATGGGGCTAGATTAAAAAATAGAAGAGGACTAGGTTGTGAGCGAATTAATATGGGCACAGCTTCGCCGAACAACCCATATTCGCGGGATTTCACGTTTCGTCTTAGCTTAGAGCAATCAATGTCAGTCAATAAAAAATTTAAGCAGTTGAATACTCATCGGATATAGCTGTTTGCATGTACTGTTAGACTAGCTGCTAGGAATATACGTAAATTATCATCATTTTGTTGTGTTGAACTACCGCAGGCTAGGCTCTACTACTGGGAGAGGTCTAAGGATATGATGCTAAAGCTATTGGTCCAAGTCAGGAGGAAATAGAAGATCGTGGGAGAGTCCTAAATTATTCTTGAATATAAATTTTCCGTATAAATGGATACGTAAAATACGCTGGTTAGTATGAAGCACTTATCGAAGAAAATGTTTGCTAAAATAAAAGTTCGAATAAAGCTCGAGCACATACCGTAGCTGTAGGTTATTTATGAACTATAAACCATCGTGGATATGCATAATAATTTACATTTACAAACCGCGAATATGGGTTGTTCGGCGAAGCTGTGCCCATATTAATTCGCTCACAGCCTAGTCTTCTTCTATTTTTTAACCTAGCCCCATATTAAGCATTTTAAAGACTAGTCCTCTCTTGATTTTGCAACCTCACCATCACCAATATTACTTTTTCATGCTCCAGAGGAGCATTTTTGTTTCTTGTATACGTATGGTTAAACGCTGTAAGTCAGTAGACATAAAATTTTGCTACTACCGAGAAACCATTTTATTAAAAGCATCGCTTAAAAATTCAGAAAAGAACAAGTTAGAATTGGGAAAACCCAACACGTCAAGGAGTCTAATTGCAAACTTTGTTAAATTTTTCGTCTATAGATGTCTTAAAATAACTATTCATGGAAACCTATATATTTACACTAATTTATAAACAAATACATAATTATGGAAAATATACGGACATTCATTTTAGCATGACATGCATAAAAAATTAGTTAACAAAATATCAAAGTCTACTTATTCGGGCCCAGTTGAATATATATTAAGATACACGGGGGTTAAGAGTGTGCCTACCGTAGGTATACAGTAGAGCTGAAAACTAAGTTAATTTTTGCTAAGATCGCGAACTCAGCAAACCTTGGGAAGCTAACGGCATTTTGCTGAAAGTTAGAGAGATTCTGCGAAATTATGCAAACTTGGCTACTAAACTTTGGCGAACTTTGCAAAGGCAGCAAATCTTGAGTCTATACTTGATTTTAAGTGTTATTTTTTGTCGATTTTGGTGGCTAAGTCCTCTAAAATTAGCTGACCAAAAAATCGCAAAGTTCTCTAAGCTTTTCTTACAAACTTGTCCAAGTTTAGCGAAATTTCCCTAGGTTTCCGAAGTTCCTTGAGTTTCCGAATTTCGCAAAACATTAACTTTGTTTTGAGCTCTACTGTGCATTGATTCGTTCGTGTACCCAAAAGGGGCTTGTGGCGGATGGGTTAGGTTGAAACGGTCTTTGTACAGGTCCGCGGGGAAAGCGGTTGAACAGTAGACTACAGTATAGCTCAAAACAAAGTTACTTTTTTGTGGATTTCGCGAAGATGGCGACATTTGGCTAAATTCGAAGTAATTTGAATTTGAAGTTCGCTAATTTCGCGAAATTCGCCAAGATTTTAGCGAAGTTCGCCAAGATTTTAGCGAAGTTTGAAGTAACTTTGCTAAATTTTTTGTTGCTAAACTTTGCTAAATTTCTCAAAAAACTAACTTTGTTTCGAGCTATACTGTACAGTGTTGCTACTTGCTTTTTCCGGTTAGTTTTTTGTATTTTGAACTGCCTGGTTCGTTTCTGTCTGTTGTAATGCGTTATTTGTACGTATAATGTGTAACGTATTTTTGTCTAGGTTCGCTACAAGGAGCGGATCACGATCCTGCGCGGCAACCATGAGTCACGTCAGATCACCCAGGTCTATGGGTTCTATGACGAGTGCCTGCGAAAGTATGGCAACGCCAATGTGTGGAAGTATTTCACGGATCTGTTCGACTTTCTGCCCCTGACGGCCCTTGTAGACGGACAGATATTCTGCCTCCACGGAGGCCTCTCGCCCAGTATAGACACACTGGATCATATACGTGCGCTGGATAGACTACAGGTGGGTTTGCGGATATTCTGCATTTGCAGTTTGGGTGGTGTGGATTTAGATTTATGAGAAATTTTTGACCAAAAATCCTTAAATTTTGGCGCGAAAGCGTCTTCTCAAATGTCACTACGGTT
Source organism: Trissonchulus latispiculum (assembly GCA_030248195.1). NCBI lineage: Eukaryota > Metazoa > Nematoda > Enoplea > Enoplida > Ironidae > Trissonchulus > Trissonchulus latispiculum. Next base: position 9,690 of record JASAND010004237.1, on the reverse strand, counting down.
TGGTAACGAATTCAAACGTAAGCTTGGTTCGCTTGTGCCTGGGTGGCTCAATCGGTAGAGCGTTGGCCTAGAAAGCCAAAGGTTGTGGGTTCGATCCCCACCTCAGACCCGAATTTTTCGGGTCCGAGGTGCTGTAGTGACAATCTTATATTTTTGTTTGTTCTTTCATTTGGTAATTTTTGCCTGCTATAATATTTTTGACTTGACGATATATATCACCAGTTTTTGGTACTGATTGTAATGACTTCTGATTATTATGGGTTAATGTGGAATTCCAGAGCGAATTTTGTGTCATTTGAATATTCTTTGAGGAAATTAGTGGCATTTTTTTCTGTCTATTTGTTTTGGTCTAGGAAGTGCCCCATGAGGGTCCGATGTGCGACCTGCTCTGGTCAGACCCGGACGATCGTGGCGGTTGGGGCATCAGTCCTCGGGGCGCTGGCTACACCTTCGGACAGGACATCTCGGAGATGTTCAACCAGGCCAATGGTCTGACGCTTATATCGCGGGCCCATCAGCTAGTCATGGAAGTAGGTTTCTTCTATAACTGGTTTGTTTTTTTCTTGGGCCGACCCTTACGGGTTTTTACACTGATCGGAGCGGGGGCGGGGGGTTTACCCTAGATGAAGATATGTAGCAAAGTTTTGGTCACTCTTGTTGCAAATGTTGACGTCTTTTATGTCTTTAGTTCTGTCAGAAACTTAACTTTTAAAAAAACGGCAAACGTTGAGTGTTTTTTGGGCTGAGGTAGCGAATATTTTTTTAAATATTTGTTATACGTATACAAGAACAAAAAGTGCTCCTTCGTCGCATGTAAAATACAAATGAGTCTTCGTAGGCGGGTTGTACATAAGCAAAAACTAGCCTGTAAAATACATATGAGTTCCGTAGGGAGGTTGTAAATTAAGGAAAACAAGTTGCAACCGCTTAACATATGAGCCTGTCCTACAACGAGGCTCATATCGGCGTATGTCATAATGCGAATAATTTGCAGATATATATTTTACTTTTATATAAATACATACTGCATAAAGCTTTTCATTACAAATTGTCCTTCACATAGCTTGTTGATCAGTCATTATAGTGTGTATATGCTCAATACGGTACGCCATAAGGCACTCTGACTCACAGCCAAGTGGGAACGCATTCTGCGTGTGTATAATTTGAAAGTGTTTCGAGAATGCATTAGAGGTGTACCATAGTGTTTCAGGAAACATCAGGTTGCATGTACAGTTCATCTTGAGCAGTCGTAGTTCACTTCAGTCCATTTCTTCTGGGCCACGACGTCTATTCATTTTTCCGTAATGTGGATGAAGCTGAGGTTCTTTAATGAGGCTTGAATGTGGAATGCACTGTGACACCAGAGCCTCGTTGTAGGACAGGCTCATATGTTAAGCGGTTGCAACTTGTTTTCCTTAATTTACAACCTCCCTACGGAACTCATATGTATTTTACAGGCTAGTTTTTGCTTATGTACAACCCGCCTACGAAGACTCATATGTATTTTACATGCGACGAAGGAGCACTTTTTGTTCTTGTTTTCTATTATTTTATATATGTATGCTCCTGAAGGTATGTATATATAGATATCTTTCAACAGTAGCAAGCAGGCCAACCACAGCACCCCACAACCACTTTGAACATGCAGTTCTATGACAAATGTTGCACAGCTCGCTCAGGGCTTTCATTTGGTACCAAATTTGACCACTTTTGATAAATTTCATTTTTGACCGAAAATCGCCTAAGTCCCCACCCCACCCCACCACAGCACTCTACAGCCACTTTGAGCATGCAGTTCTATGACAAAAGTTGCTCAGCTCGCTTAGCTCTTTCATTTGATACCAAATTTGACCACTTTTGAAAATTTTCATTTTTGACCCCATGACCTCCCACCGACCTGACGCTCCAGATGGCAAAGTGGAACCAGCACAGCAAGATGGGTGGGTCAGACGGCAAAACGGATGCCAGGAATGAGCTGGGCTCACCAGAAAACCCCTATAGACAATGTTTTGTCAGGCTATGTACAGTCCTATATGGTGTTCCCGGAAGTCGGTACCGACCGGACCCTCCAGATGGCAAAGTGGAACCAGCACAGCAAGATGGGTGGATCAGACGGCAAAACGGACACCGGGAATGAGCTGGGCGCACCAGAAAACCCCTATAGGCAAAGTTTGGAGAGGCAAAGTAAAGCCTACTATGGACCTCCGTGAAGCGGTTACCGACATGACCCCTCAGACGGTCAAGTGGAACCAGCCCAGCAACTTGGGTTACTCGGGCAGCAAAACTGATAGCGGGAATCGATTCTCCGTCCCAAAAAACCTTTGTATGCAAAATTTGAGCCACCCATGTAGCAAAATAAGTGAAAAAATTAAGTTCAAATTTCGACCCAAAATTCACCAACTTTGGCCGGCCAGTACCGAGAAATTACGCACGAAGACGGAAAATCATATAGCATTTGAACGACCCCGATATGTGTACTGTTTAACCATATAGTCAGTATTGCCCCATATATAGCCCAATCTGACTTATTAAGGCGCCTTTGAAGCATACTTTTTGGCCATTTTAGCGTTTTGGCCGACTTTGGCCCCCAGCCAAAAATTTTTTCCGGCCCTGGGAGGCATAAAAACTAGCTTATTTTCTTATTTTTGATTTGTACTACAAGAATATTATATGGGTTTCATAGGCAAAAATTTTTCTATCCGTAGTTATTCAAGCTACAAAACCCCCTTATGAGACATCAAAAGCGAGAAACCGGAAAAAACATCACTCTCGTAAGCGATTTTTGGCATAACTTTTTAACGGAAAGTGGTACGGGGATGAAACTTGGCCAATATACTAAACTCGACACGTACAATTTTTTGCGCACATAATCTGCGCAGGAATCTGCGCAGCTTCTGCGCAGCCTTGTTTTACACGGTCATTCGACCATTTTCACTCATATTATAGGGGTCGCTACCGCGACCCCTATGATACTCCCATGCTAGCTTCCTTCAATATTTTTGTCACTTTTTATTCAACCTCACAGAAATTGCAATTTTGAGCATTTTACAAAAAGCCATTTTACCAAGTCTGTGTTCAATCCCCAGACCCGGACGGAAGGGTGGTCGAACCAGATATATTTTTCACTTCCTGGTCAGGGCCTATCCAGGATTTTCAAAAGGAGGGGGTTTTGACTAAAATTTGTTGAAAAGGAGGGGTTTTGATGAATATTTATTGAAAAGAGGGGGTTTTGATTAAAATTTATTGAAAAGTAGGGGTTTTGACTAAAATTTATTGAAAAGGAAGGGGTTTTGACAAAAATTTCCACTTTTGTAATGGAATATTGATAAAATTTAACCCAAAAGGAGGGGGTTTCAACTCCCAAAACCCCTCCCCTGAATACGCCCATGCTCCTGATTTCAGGTAGTACAGAAACGTCCAGTACGTAAATATATTTTATGTAGTGCTGGGCTGATTCTATTTGGGTGGACCATCACTTTCCTTTCTCACATAAATTCCCCTAAAAGTGGGTGCCTCTCTGGTACTAAATTTTGCCCTGAAAAATTGACCATATGGTTATTTTCAAAAGTGTCTTGCTTTGCCGGAGACCTGCTTTGCCCTTTTTATCACTATAAATCTGCGTGTTTTCGCTAGATTTAACATTTTCTGCGGATACTATCGAAATAGCATAAATTTCCCCATAGTTTTAGAACATTTCGAAAATGTTTATCCTCCCCACACAAAATGTCTTTACACGCTGAAATTGTTAAAAATCAAAAAGGGTGTGTATTACGGTTGCGGTATCGTCATGGTCTCGACACACCTGTTACATATCCTGCTTTTTGTCTTGTTTCCAGGGCTACAACTGGTGTCATGATAGGAACGTGGTAACCATCTTTTCGGCGCCCAACTACTGCTATCGTTGTGGCAATCAAGCCGCCATTATGGAGTTGGATGATGAGCTGAAGTACTCGTTCCTGCAGTTTGACCCGGCCCCGAGGCGCGGGGAGCCGCATGTAACCCGACGTACTCCGGACTATTTCCTGTAGATGCCCTGTATACATAAATTCGATGAAGCTCCCCCTAAATTATTTTGGGGGTCCCAGCCCCCCCCACACGCACAGAAACCGCTATAGACTCTCGTTTCTTTTGTTTTTCTTATTTCTATATTGTAATAATATTGCTATTGTTTACTTTACTACCGTTTGTGTTGAGTTGTTGCTGTTGTTGAATTGTTTATTTTTGTTGACAGATTAGCTGTGTAAAGTGAGTATGTGTAAGTAGATAAGTTTGTATACGTAGGTCGTGTCTGTTTAAGAGTTGGTTTTTTGTGGTGGGAGAAAGGGCGATGTTATCTGGTGGGGTTGGGGTGGTTCATCCGGTTGAAGCAGATAAAAAATTGATCAAATTATATTTTAAGTTTCAGTTGGGTTTGATATGTTCCAAATTCCTTTGGTCGTACGTAGGTTCTTTTGTAAATTCAGTTGTTCCCCCTCAAACTTTCCCATTTCCTCATTTCTTACATTTGCTAGCTGCTAGCTTGATGTATAGATATTCTACAGGGGCCGGTCCTATCAAAAAAGGGTTAAACTTAACGCGGGTTAGGTCTCATTTTAGGGTATAATTTGAGGGTTGGGTTAACCCAGTCCGATAAAACATTTTGGGGTTGGGTTAGGCTAACCCGGTTAACACCGGGTTAAACCCGTTTTCAAATAAAGGCTGCTTCGCTGCAAGTGAGCCAAACGGGCCAAACCCGTTGTTTTTGGTGCCAGTGGCAGCTTGAAGTGTTAGATTATATTTGCGCGTACAAAATCGCTTACGCTCACCCGGATGAAGCACATAACTTGCCTAGGCGACGGCGGATAAGGTTTTGGTCTGTTTAACCCCGTAACCCCGGATTTTAACCATAATTTCTAAGCCCAGATTTAATGATCGGACCGGGCTTAGCACTATGTAATCCCAAAATAGCCTGATAAATCCAGTTGTAAAGCTTGGGTTGAATAAACCCAGGTTAAGCTGAGTATTGCTTAGGAAGGGGCTTTGTGTTAGTAGGTAATCAGTTTTTAACCCCGGTTAGCAACTTAACCCGGGTTACTGAGCTTTGATAGGACCGGCCCTGATTTTCCGTATCTTTTTGTTTGATGTTTTTTCCTATACGTATATTCCTACTATAGCTAATTGAGTGGTGCGTTGTCAACAGTATGCTTGGGGGGGGTCTCGGTGTTTCTTCCCCCCCTCCCCGCTGGGTTATTTAAGAAATGTTTTCCATCTTGTATTTTCTCCTCATCTCAGAAGTACAATTTGGACACGTCCCTTTTCGACAAAAAATGCTGTCTTCAAAGCAACAGTCAAACATACATGCGTAAGATTGTTGTGTTTACATCATACATATTGTGTATTGTGTATGTAGTTAATGTCGTGACCTGTATTATTAGGTACTTTTTCTAATTTAGAAACTGTATGTATTATTGGTATAAAAAATCCCTAAATATTGTTATGCTTACATATTAATTTGGTGCATGTCTTTGTGTTCTGTGTTTTACAAACACAGAACGTTCACGTACAAAACGTTTGTATGATTGGGTGCGTAGGCTGTTAGCTTAATCCTATGATTAGATAGATTCTTGTTATAAATCTTATTCTAGTTTCGGATGCTGAAGCTGCTTAAATTCCGTTTTATGTTTGGATATGTTTGCTATAATCTAAAAGGCCCTACGTTTATTTGCTATCTAAAACACGTGTAGACTTGGTAAGCAGTTTTGTGTAAGTGTTACTATTATGTAGACAACGCTCATTGGTTCTTTGGTTAATGTCTTTGTTTGTATAGAAGCCTACGTATTTTAGCGAAAACCACCATTATGTCACCGAATTTGAAAATGGTTAGTTAGTGTAAATTATTGTATTGTATTGTTTAAATCGAAACTACCGAGTGATTTCCTTAATCTTACCGCTTGTCGGGTCTGTGACTTTAACATGTTACTCATTCTGAGATTATGAAACTGGTTTCTAATTTAGACAGGCACATTAGGAAGCCCGTATGACAGAAGTTTTGCTTTACTGCTTGCATGCTGCAATTCAGGCTTATTTTGGACTGTCTTTTTGTACTTTTTAAGAATTTGTGAGAACTTTTTTCCATTGAATGTGGCGAATTGTTTTCGGTGGTGTTGATGATTATAAATAATAATTAATATTTTGCTGTCCTATTGCTACGGAAAGAAAGCGTTGCTTTGTGCGGTGACTCTGTGGTTTCTATTATTGTCGTAATCTACTACTGCAGTAATCGTAAAATAATGTGCTGTTTTGTGAATAACGTGTTTTGTTGAAAAAGGGTGTTTGTTAGTTGGGTAGAGCTTCCCTTCCCGAACTATAATTAGGAATTGCAATTCTCCTTAAGGGATTTTAGTGCAACTTTAGTAGAATTTGGCCGAAATTCTTGTATTAGGGTTGTTACGACAGGACATGGGCGTCTGAACCTAGTTGACTCTTGTATGTTTTCAACTACAGTTATTATTTCGTTTTATTGTGTGAATGCTAGTGGAGGGATTGCCCGAAATTTCCCTTGATCTGGCTTGGCTTGGCCGGAGTTTGAAGTTGACCAGTCAATTGGCTGTTGGTTGGCCGTCTGGATCAGACGTTGGTTGTTGTTTAGCTATTTGCCAACGTTGGCTACCTGGAATTGATTACATTTATTCGTTTACCGTGCTTAATTAGAGGCACCAACTTATTTAACTTTATTCAAAATGGTTTTTCCCTTAGAGGCACCAACTTTTTAACTTTATTCAAAATGGTTTTTCCCAGAGTTGGGTACCCGCGGGTCGACTTTCAGGTCAGTGGGTACCCGCGGGTCAAGAGTTAGCTTTGTTTTCACCTATTTTACACTGAATTTTGGGCTAATTTCACCAGAAAATTTTCAATTTTTCTCCAACTTGGCTCCTAATGATGAAATTTTTATTTCTATTCTGTCTTGAATCTTCAGATGTTTCCGTGATGTCTTCCTGACTTATGAAAGAACGTCATTGGCATAAATATTTTGTTATCAGGAAAAGTCTTTAATGCTTCTGCATCGCTTGACAAACTGTGCGAAAACGATGTGTTGACAGCTGACTACAACAGCCTGGAACTCTACGATTAGTGTTGTGCGTTGGCCGGTGCGGCCAATGGCTGGCCAATGGCCGGCCATTGGCCGGCCAAGCCATTGGCCGTTGGCCGAGAAAATCTCGGCCAGTTGGCTTGGCCGGCCATTGGCCGTTGGCCGGCCAACGGCCAATGGCCAGCGGCCAATTGGCTGGCCGTTGGCCGATGGCCGGCCAATGGCCGTTGGCCGGCCAACGGCCAACTGGCTGGCCGTTGGCCGTTTTCTGGCCAATGGCCGAGTGCTGGCCAAGCTCAAATTTACTGATCTTGTGCGTTAACTGTGTTGAAAAATTTAATTTTGCTGCATAATATCGTAAACATGTTGCTGTATAAACGTTACATTAGATACAGTAGTACTACAGATTTTCACTTAGATGTTGACAATTTTTATCGTTATTAGAGTTATTTTACAATTAAATTTGCTAATTGCATGCAAATTTTAAGTGTGCTAACAACGCAGTTTCTAAATTTGTCTGGCGGTGAACGTCTCATCACTTTAATGCGGTCCTCCAGCAAAATTAAAACAGAGTTATCGCGGGTTGGAGCTAAATGTTTGGAAAAACTATTTTACAAATATTGTAAATTGTAAATTGTACTATTGAAATAAAGTTTAATTAAGTTGACGCCTAATTAAGCACGGTAGACGAATAAAAATAGCAAATTCCAGCTCGCCAACGTTGATAAATAGCAAAAGAACGGCCAATAGCTTACGGCCAAGAAACAGCCAACGGCCAACGAGCGGCCAACGGCCAACGGCCAGCCAATTGGCCGTGGGCCATTGGCCGTTGGCCGGCCAACGGCCAATGGCCGGCCAACGGCCAACGGCCAATTGGCCGGCCAACTTCAAACTCCGGCCAAGCCAAGCCAAGCCAACCATGGAAATTTTCGGCCAATCCCAACACTATCTACGATTCCGTAAACAACGTAAAGAGCTGTCTCCCATAAATAATTTTATATATATATATATATATATATATATATATATATATATATATATATATATATATATATCTCAAGCCTGAAATTTCGACACAGTTCTACGAGTTTCATTCCTAATTTTATTGGTACTAATAAATTGTACGACATAGATAACAGATATCAACCGCTAAAATTATAGTTTGCTATCACATCCAAGATTGGAGTGAACAGCATTAATAAACACTCCTGGGTAGTTGCCACGCAGACTTAATAAAATATCTGCTGAACTTTTATGAAATTGCTACAAGAAAATAGACTTTACATATTTTTAAGGTGGTGATTCCCTTTGGTCACATAAAGTTTGCACCATTATTACCAGAGCAGAGTTGGCAAATGGGACGAATTCTCAGATCCCATCCCATCCCACCCGATTTTCAAATTCACCGTCCCATCCCATCCCATTTGGCCGAACTTGCTTTTTCCAATCCCATATAATCCCACTTGCTGTATTTGATCTTACAATTGCTGTAGCATTGAAATTTTAATATTGGCATAAGGTCTTAAGCTGGTGGCATCCTTTTGTGAGGGGAATTTTGAAACGCAATAAACTTCCGCAATTTTGCGAGTTGGAAGAATTTGACACATCGGTTTAAAGCTTATAATCAGCAAATGCGAAAAGAAGCAAAAGTTGCAAGAAAACATCAAAATGTTTTGACGTACTAACTAAATATATAGACCATCAAACTTTGAGTATCGATTTCTCAAAACTATAGAATCGGGCAAAATTTCATTTTATGCCTTGATCTGAAGTACATGTGGGTCGAGGGAAATTTACGGATTTGGCTCACCAGGTCTTAATACTCCAGAAAATCCGCCAAATGTGCAATGACACGAAATTTTGCAACTTCGCTTTGAGTATTCTCGCAGCTGGAGAAGTTCAAGTCAAGAAATTTGTTGCGAATTTTCATCCTGCCAAAGCTAAAGCGAATCCATTGGGTAGTTTTTTAGGAATTGATGTTTAAAACAAAATATTCGTAGTTTTGCCAAATGGGTGTTTCGGCCAAATCTCTAGCTTAAAGCCACGAACTCCAGCTAATGCAGTACTAAAATGTGCAATTAGATTGTATAAATTGAGTAGAAGCTAAATCAATAGGACTAAATCGATTGAGTATCAAAATTCTCCGTAAGATTTGGCAGTAATAATTTTTACAAAACTGATTTAATCAAAAATGGCCATTTTTGACCTCCAAAATCATTTTTGGCTTATACTAACTTAAGGGGGGGGCCTCTTTGGGGTAATTGTTACGACCATCTCCAATTTAACTCATTTTTACAAATTTTATTGTCTAAGTGGGACATTTTAACGAGTTTATAAAATTTAAGTCGCATATCCTTCGATTATTGAGAAAATTAACCTTTGTAGCCTTGCCTCCGCCTTATAATTGCTATATGCAATTATTCAGTACCATACCGTAGACCCAGTGCAAAATTTCATATGGCACAACCCCTCATCGCGAAAGCAACTGGGGTGTGGCGCTAAGGAAAAGATTCACCTCAAAGCTGAGGTCTGCTGTGTCGAAATAAGAAAGTAAAAAGTGTAATTTATATGTTATATTATTGTAATATAATTCTGCGCCAAAAATGGTGTAAGATACCGCA
>JASAND010004235.1:0-26120 GCA_030248195.1 Trissonchulus latispiculum | reverse complement strand
AAGTTACGCATTGCTCAAGGATTTTCGGCTCCGGTCGGAGCCGGAGCCGGAGGCAGGTAGACTCCGGCCGGAGCCGGAGCCGGAGCCGGATTTTTTCATTGTCAATCTTTAGGCTGAAAGTCTTCAAGGACCAATATTTTTAGGCCATTACAAAAAATGGTTATCAAAATATTGTTAATATTTAAGGATTAAGTGCTGTTGTATATTCATATATGCGTTGTTAAGATGGCTTTGTTTATTTGCTATATAAAAAATCCCTGTAATCACTTTTAATACATAGGAGAGGAGACCTCACTCTTCTAATGGACAGTAACAATGACTAAAACATTCCATGTTTATATATTACTGTAATGCAGTTAGCAAGGACCTATGAATGAATTCAATTCAAATGTTATATATATACAATGATATTCAAAATAGAAAAGAAAGCAGCACGAATTCACGATATTCTTATAAGGATACGTATAAATAAATAATAACTTGATAAAGTATAAATAAACGCATAATTAAACGCAGATTTGGTGTCTAACTTACTTTCGCAGTCAGAAATAAAATCGAAATTACAAAAACCCGCGCCTATGGCGCGAAATTTTTTGAAAAATTGCCATTTTTATTTTAAACGGAGTAGAATTTGACGACATAGTTCAATATAAATTAAATACGAACAACAGTGTTAGGTGCTGGGCACAAACTCCGGCTCCGGTTAACCGGAGCCGGAAGTCGTAATTCCGGCCGGAGCCGGAGCCGAAGCCGGAGCCGGATCCGATCCCTAATGTATACGTCAAGAAAATGAAGTAAACGCTGGCCAGCAGGCGGATCCACGAAGGATACAAGGCATTAATCATAAAGAAATAATGAAAAACGCCTGCCTGCAGTCACTAAGGCCGTAGCCTTAGTCCGAACAGGAGAGGTAAGAACAGAACAGGTAAGAGCGCTCACAGCGCCACAGCGCTCACAGCGCCCATTGGCTCTCTCCTGTTCGGACTAAGGCTACGGCCTTAGTGACTGCAGGCAGGCGTTTTTCATTATTTCTTTATGATATACGTATGTATACATGTATATAAATTATTAACAAAAGCAACCAATATAAACCAGAATAAGGCAATAAAAATTAGAACTGTCACAGACGATATATACTTACCTAGTGAGATTTTATCCAGCCATACCATCCTTGCATATGCAAACCGTTCTAACCTTTTGACTATCTTAAGAAAGCCTTTGTATATTCATAGGGGTCGCGGCAGCGACCCCTATAATATGTGTGAAAAGTGGCTGGAGACAGTGTAAAATAAGCTGCGCAGAAGCTGCGCAAAATCCTGCGCAGATCCTGCGCAGATTTCATGCGCAAATTGTAGAGCACATCGAGTTTAGTATGTCTGTGAAGTTTCAGTCCGTATCTGTACTTTACCGTTAAAAAGTGGCGCCCCGGACCGGTTATGGCGGCGATGTTTTTTTCCGGTTTCTCCTATTTGATGGTTGTATTGTACAAAATGTTCGCCGCTTTCACGTGATCTGCAGCGGTGGAGCCAACCCTAAAGGGCTATGGGGTCTAGTAGTACCCTCCAAAGAATTTAAGAATCACAACTTTTTTGCGCCGCAGCTGCGCCACAGCGCCGCAGTGGCGCCGCAAAGTCGGCTCATAGCGAAAAGTGACCATTTTTGTGGTCGCCGCTCAGGTCGAACGTTACGAGCTGGAGCTGATTTCTTTTTATATTCAGAAATTACATATATTGAACTAACTAACGGTCCAGGTTGCGTTTCTCTATCACTTCCCTAGCGACCACAGTGGCCCGTCAAAGATGGCGAAAATTCGAAAAATGAAAAATCGAAATTTCTCGCTATCTATTTCACTTTGAACGCTCAAATCTTCCATACAATGGTTTTCTGGCACGGAGAATCGATTCCCGCAGTCAGTTTTACCGTCAGACCCACCCATCTTGCTGGGCTGGTTCCACTTTGCCGTCGGGAGGGTCAAGTCGGAAACCGCTTCCTGGAGGTCCATACTAGGCTTTACCTGGCCTCTCAAAACTTTGTCTATAGGGGTTTTCTGGTGCGCCCAGCTCATTCCCGGTGTCCTTTTTGCCGTAGGACTCATCCATCTTGCTGTGCTGGTTCCACTTTGCCGTCTGGAGGGTCATGTCGGAAACCGCTTCCTGGAGGTCCATAGTAGGCTCTACCTGGCCTCTCAAAACTTTGTCTATAGGGGTTTTCTGGTGCGCCCAGCTCATTCCCGGTGTCCTTTTTGCCGTAGGACTCATCCATCTTGCTGTGCTGGTTCCACTTTGCCGTCTGGAGGGTCACGTCGGAAACCGCTTCCTGGAGGTCCATAGTAGGCTCTACCTGGCCTCTCAAAACTTTGTCTATAGGGGTTTTCTGGTGTGCCCAGCTCATTCCCGGTATCCGTTTTGCCGTCCGACGTACCTAATTTGCTGGCCTGGTTCCACTTTGCCGTTTGAAGGGTCAGTCGGGTGGGGGGTCAAGTGGTCGAAAATAAAATTTTTCAAAAGTGGTCAAATTTGGTACCAAATGAAAGCCCTAAGCGAGCTGAGCAACTTTTGTCATAGAACTGCATGCGGCTGTGGCTGTAGAGTGCTGTGGTGGGGTGGGGTGGGGACTTAGGCGATTTTCGGTCCAAAATGAAAGTTTTCAAAAGTGGTCAAATTTGGTACCAAATGAAAGCCCTAAGCGAGCTGAGCAACGTTTGTCATAGAACTGCATGCTCAAAGTGGCTGTAGAGTGCTGTGGTGGGTTGGGGTGGGGACTTAGGCGATTTTCGGTCAAAATGAAAGTTTTTAAAAGTGGTCAAATTTGGTACCAAATGAAAGCCCTAAGCGAGCTGAGCAACTTTTGTCATAGAACTGCATGCTCAAAGTGGCTGTAGAGTGCTGTGGTGGGGTGGGGTGGGGACTTAGGCGATTTTCGGTCAAAAATGAAAGTTTTCAAAAGTGGTCAAATTTGGTACCAAATGAAAGCCCTAATCGAGCTGAGCAACTTTTGTCATAGAACTGCATGCTCAAAGTGGCTGTAGAGTGCTGTGGTGGGGTGGGGTGGGGACTTAGGCGATTTTCGGTCAAAAATGAAAGTTTTCAAAAGTGGTCAAATTTGGTACCAAATGAAAGCCCTAAGCTAGCTGAGCAACTTTTGTCATAGAACTGCATGCTCAAAGTGGCTGTAGAGTGCTGTGGTGGGGTGGGGTGGGGACTTAGGCGATTTTCGGTCAAAAATGAAAGTTTTCAAAAGTGGTCAAATATGGTACCAAATGAAAGCCCTAATCGAGCTGAGCAACTTTTGTCATAGAACTGCATGCTCAAAGTGGCTGTAGAGTGCTGTGGTGGGGTGGGGTGGGGACTTAGGCGATTTTCGGTCAAAAATGAAAGTTTTCAAAAGTGGTCAAATTTGGTATCAAATGAAAGCCCTAAGTGAGCTGAGCAACTTTTGACATGGAACCATCCACCAATATTTGCTGTGCCAAATAACGTCACGTGCCCATGAAACTTTTGTCTTTACTTCTTCAACCGGAATTTAAAGGATATATATACCTATTTATATTTATTATATATTTAAAGGATATTTAAAGGATATATATACGATACAGCCAACACACACATATTATCCTCTTTTGTGCGGAGCATTTTTGTTACTTGTAAAAAATATATTAGCCATTTCATTTGCGTCAATATGAGCCCAAGAGAAACGTAGCGGCTCATGTTAGACGTTTACATCTTGTCCTCTACTTATTTAGATGTTGGCTCATATTAAACATTTTAAATCTTGTCCTCAGCACGTTTAAATGTTGGCTATAATAGCTCATATTAACTTTTCCATGCGACTGCAAGGAGCATTTTTCCTACTTGTCCATATCCAATTTTTGGTAGTGTAAGGTCCCCCAACCAAACCGCAGAAAAACGTTGTTTTCGGGTTTGACCAGTGGTCAATAGGCCACCTAGACCGTAGTGACCAGTGGTCACTTCCGTCGGTTTCGAAAATATGCCCATTGAAACGAGCACAGTCGATTTTCTATATATGCCCCCAACCAAAACGCTGAAAAACGAAGTTTAAGGGGGTTTGACGACCATTGGTCAATAGGCCACCTAGACCAGTGGTCACTTCCGTCGGTTCCGAAAATATGCCCATTGAAACGAGCATAGTCGATTTACTATATATGCCCCCAACCAAAACGCCGAAAAGCGTTGTTTTAAGGGGTTCGACCACTGGTCAATAGGCCCCATAGACCGTAGTGACCACTGGTCACTTCCCTCGATTTCGGCAATATGCCCATTGAAACGAGCGTAGTCGATTTACTATATATGCCCCCAACCAAAACGCCGAAAAGCGTTGTTTTAAGGGGTTCGACCACTGGTCAATAGGCCCCATAGACCGTAGTGACCACTGGTCACTTCCCTCGATTTCGGCAATATGCCCATTGAAACGAGCATAGTCGATTTACTATATATGCCTCCAACCAAAACGCCGAAAAGCGCTGTTTTAAGGGGTTCGACCACTGGTCAATAGGCCCCATAGACCGTAGTGACCACTGGTCACTTCCCTCAATTTCGGCAATATGCCCATTGAAACGAGCGTAGTCGATTTACTATATATGCCCCCAACCTAAACGCCGAAAAACGCTGTTCCAGGGGTTTGACCAGTGGTCAATAGGCCACCTAGACCGTAGTGACCAGTGGTCACTTCCGTCGGTTTCGACAATATGCCCATTGAAACGAGCATAGTCGATTTACTATATATGCCTCCAACCAAAACGCCGAAAATCGCTGTTTTATGGGGTTTGACCAGTGGTCAATAGGCCACCTAGACCGTAGTGACCAGTGGTCACTTCCGTCGGTTTCGACAATATGCCCATTGAAACGAGCATAGTCGATTTACTATATATGCCTCCAACCAAAACGCCGAAAAACGCTGTTTCAGGGGGTTTGACCAGTGGTCAATAGGCCACCTAGACCGTAGTGACCAGTGGTCACTTCCGTCGGTTTCGACAATATGCCCATTGAAACGAGCATAGTCGATTTACTATATGTGCCCCCCAACTAAAACCAGGAAAAATGCTGTTTATAGTGAGTTTTCCCTACTTTGACCCTGGGCGAGGAACCACGGGAGCCATGCTGACCAGTGGTCACTTCGGACGGTATCGGCAGTATGCTCATCGTTTTCAGCGACCCCGATTTACTATATATGGGTACCACCCCGAGGCCGAAAAACGCTGTTTTTGCCCGTTTTTAGACTATTTTCAAATTTTCGGACTTAGAAATTTTTCAGCTTGCAGGTGTCCAAAAACGCTATTTTTCCCATTTTTGACCATCTATAAAAATCGAACCAGATCGAAATTCGAAAAAAAACATAAACTTGCTAAGTACCATTGCCTAGATAATCAAAAAATAGTATAGAAAAATTTTTCCTATGGGCCGTTCGAAAAATCGAGTTAACACAAAATTGGAAAAAATCATGCTGAATACAGAGAAAAAACCCCCACTTTCAAACCCGTAAGAGAAAGTCGATTTTTTCAAAGTTCATTTTTTCCGGGCAAGTTTGGTATCATTCGAAAGCTCTTGGCCTGGAGATTTCAAAAATGCAAATATTAGCTCTTAATTCCTTCCCGTTAATTAGTTATGCCTAATTAGCACTTTTCCAAATCCGCAAAGTGCCTTTATAGCTCATATTATGGGGGGGGGGGCTCTCCGAGCTCCCCCATGATATATACGCCTCCCTAAACTATGCTTTTTCTCCTTCCCTCCATCGACTTGGCGGAAAAGACGGGGCCGACCGCGACAAACATGGGAGGAAAATGTCTGCGACGACCTGAAGAGCCCAATGGCACTACATCCTTGGAAACGTTAACTGGAAGGACACAGTTAAAAACAATCGCGGCGGACCGACATCAGTGGAACCGACATCAGTGGAAGGAGATCACTTCTGATACTATCGCTAACTGAAGGCCACCGATGTCTTCGTGGCGAAGATGGTGGTGAACAAGAAGACAAGAAGAAGACGTGAACCGTCAAAAGGCGAGAAATTCGCAGGGCTTACTTAGGGGGCGGGCGCGGGGGGCGCCCCTCTAGGGGGCGCCCCTCTATTTTTTGGGTTCCCCCACTCGACCTCTTCCCCCCCCCCAACTCGGCCCCACTCCACGTTTTTGGGCTTCCCCCCCCACTCACAATAAGGTGCCCAGATTTTAAGGATTTTTGGTCAAAATTGTCAAAAATTTTCCGGCTTCGCCGTATATAATTTTTTAGTCAAAAATCGTCTATTTTAGTACTCAAACTTAATTCTTGAGCACTTTTTAGCATAGTATGAGTTATGACAGTAAGTGTAGAAAAAAGGCTATCTTTACTACATTTTTGGAATTTTTATACCATTTTATTCCCCTCTCCACTTTTGGACCTCTCCCCACTAGCGGGGAGGGGGGTGTCCTCCCCACTCTCCCCTTCCCCCTTTTTTCGCCTACAATAAACCCAGATTCGTTCAATACATATAGAAATTATGGACTTTGGCTTTTTCCTACCTGGCTTTTTGCTAGGTAAAAATTTCTGGGGGGGGAAGCCCGGGCCTCCCCACAGATTTCTGGCTGGGAGGGGGAGAAAAATGTACGGAAAATGCTCAAAAATAGTTATTTTTGCTGCCGAGGTAAAAATAATTCAAAATATATAGCTCTAAAATGGCCAAAAACTCTGGCGAAGCCGGACTAATTTTTGAAAATTTACCCTCAAAACCCTATTTTTCTGTTGACTTCGGAAGTCTGGGGGCCGGCAGGCGCTAATCCTGGAGAGGCAATTCTGGGGGGACGACCCAAGTCTGGGGGCACCGATCTCGGGGGGGGGGGGAGCAGCTCCACCCCTTCCCCTGTAGGAAAAAGCCAGCCTACAAGCAATACCCCGGGGGTGTGGAGGGTGGACTGCCGCCCCACTGACTTTAAAAGTCAACAGTTAAATAGGGTTTTGAGGGTAAATTTTGAAAAATGTTTCCGGTTTCCGGTTTCGTCGGAGTTTTAGACCATTTTACGCTATCAAGCTTAAAATTAGACTAAAAATTGAATTTTTTTGCTCAGCAGCAAAAATAGGTATATACTTTCACGCATTTTTCAAAAAGTCTCGCCCCCCCCCCAGCAAAATCTGTCTCCCTCCTCCATCTGGGGAGGGACCATCCAGAAATTTTTGCTTAGGACAAAGCCAGAAACTTGGCTTTTTTCTAGGCAAAAGTTTCTGGGGGGGCACGGATTTCTTGGGGGGGGGGATTTTTCAAAAATGCTTAAAAAATAGCTATTTTTTGCTGCTGAGCTAAAATATTAACTATTTTTAACCTCAATTTAAGCTTAAAATAGCTAAAAAATGCTTAAAAATGTGTAAAAATGTGTAATAATCCGGCGAGGCCGGAAAATTTTTTCAAAATTTACCCTCAAAACTCTAAAGTTCTGGGGGGGGAAGGCCCGAATCCTGGGGGGGCGACCCAAGTCTGGGGGGGACGTAATTCTGGAGAGGGGCCGCCCCCACCTCCTCCCTGTAAGAAAAAACCAGAGAAACTTATGCATTTTGAACATTGTATTTATAGCATTAACCCAGTCTGTATTAAGCTCTATACGTACGTACTTCCGGAAACGGCGGGTAATTCGCATTTTATGTTTAGGGACTAAGCAGAAGCTAATGCAATAAACATACAAGCAAATTTATAACGCATTCCGTACCTTCTTCCATGAACTGAACGATGTCAACTCCTTTATCTTCTGCCTTAATGTCCTCAATCAACTGGATAATTGTGGTAGATGGACGGACAAGAAAGCGGCAGAATTCGGAACGTGATGGAAGCAACAACCGCAGCTGAGCCATGCCATTGTGCCACCGAAGATGGACAACTATAAACGACAGACAAACGGATCACACTGGCATACTTTAGTGGAGGGGGGGAAGGTTGGAACCGAACTGTGAGCGCCTTTCCTAAGTTAACCTTCTTTGAAGTTTGTCTATATAAGGTATTAGGGATGCACCGGGGCCTAGCCCCGTCCCCGGTGGTCAAGCCAGGTCCCCCTGAAATCAACTAAACTTATAGGAGTTTTAAATGGTCTTTACTATACGTAATTTTGCAACTTTTGACGCCAAAAATGAATAAAAACAAGGAGATCACTTGGCTGAACGAAAACTACATTAATATAGTGTTTGCACCACATTTTCGTGATCTGTTAAAAGTTAAGTTTAAGTTAGTTAAGTTAAGTTTAAAAATTGAGCTACTTTCTGCCTTTAAGGCCCCAGCCCCGGTCCAGACCGGGGCCGAGAGCTGTGACCCCGGTAGTAGTGGCTTCGGTGCATCTCCAACATATATATTTAGAAACCTCAGGAGGAGAATATATATCATGTCCTGTCTATATCCGGTTACCGCATACTAAATCGATAAAAATGTTCGTTTTGACACAATGAATGTTTGAGAAGCTATTTCCACTTTACCGGTGTCAAAGCAAACGAACATCCGGTCCTGGCTTTTTCCTACGGGGGAGGGGGTAGCGGCCCACCCCCCCCCCCCCAGAAATTGCCCCCCCCGAATCGCCCCATAGGATTCGGGCCTTGTGCGCCCCCCCCCCCCCCCCCCCCAGAATCGCCATCCAAGGATTTCAGCCGTCCCCCAGAACTCTAAAGTGCCCGTAAAAATAGGGTTTTGAGGGTAAATTCTGAAAAAGTTTCCGGCGTCGCCGGATTTTTAAGAGTTTTTAGCTAATTTAAGCTTAAATTAAGGTAAACAGAGTTAATTTTTTAGCTCAGCTTCAGCAGCAAAAAATAGTTATTTTTTAAGCATTTTTGAAAAAAGTTTCTTCCCCACCCCAGGAATTCTTGCCTAATAAACAGCCAGCGGTTCATTTCCGGTTCCACGCTTTGAAAGTCGAGATTTCTTGGCCTATTATCTCAGTATGCGGTTGGTCCGGAAGTAAAATTATTTCATTAAAATGTTATTTGGTTTATTCATAACAAGCCTCAACCTCAATTTACTTCATATTTGATGTAACTTGTGAATTAAGGCGATTTAAAAGTGGTTCAAAAACAAGTTATTTTGCATGCAACAAAGCTAAGCTTATGGGATCAAATCTCATGTCTGGTTTAACAATTAGACAAAACAAACAGAATCAACCGATTTGTCCTAATGAGGCTAGCCCGCTTGAAGTACAACCGTCAACGTAAAATCCTCATCAAAGCATCAACTAAAGCGTGGGATTCCAGTTGAAGTCAAAAATGCGTAGAACACAAAATTACTGCCAAAAATGTACGTTATAGTTCAAAATAAGCAATTTTTAAAAAATGCACACATTTTTTCCAAAATGCACTCTATTTTTTAAAAATGCACAAAAAATGCACCCTTGTCCGTGACCAAAAAACCCTGCTTTCAAACTAAATGTTTAAGTCATTTGCAGCATCAAACAAAAGCTAAATTAGTGCAACTTATGAGATAACTACCAACATTAAAACATAACCACATCCATTAAAAACCCCATAAGCATTAACAAAATCAAAGAACAAAATTTTAAAAATTTGCATATATTTTGACGACTAGATCCGTAACCGGCCGGATCCAAACTGGATTCGGCAAAATTTTGGATCCGGTCGAACCCTAATATATATATATACAAGTAACAAAAATGCTCCGCACAAAAGGGGATAATATGTGTGTTGGGCCTATGTCTATCCTTTATATTCCGGTTGAGAAAGGCAGAAATCCGACACCGCAAAAGTTGCTCAGCTCACTTAGGGCTTTCATTTGGTACCAAACTTTACCACTTTTGAAAAATTTTATTTTTGACCCAAAATCGCCTGAGTCCCCACCCCGCCCCACCACAGCACTCTACAGCAACTTTGAGCATGCAGTTCTATGACAAAAGTTGCTCAGCTCGCTTAGGGCTTTCATTTGGTACCAAATTTGACCACTTTTGAAAACTTTCATTTTTGACCGAAAATCGCCTAAGTCCCCACCCCGCCCCACCACAGCACTCTACAGCCACTTTGAGCATGCAGTTCTATGACAAAAGTTGCTCAGCTCGCTTAGGGCTTTCATTTGGTACCAAATTTGACCACTTTTGAAAACTTTCATTTTTGACCGAAAATCGCCTAAGTCCCCTCCCCACCCCACCACAGCACTCTACAGCAACTTTGAGCATGCAGTTCTATGACAAAAGTTGCTCAGCTCGCTTAGGGCTTTCATTTGGTACCAAATTTGACCACTTTTGAAAAATTTTATTTTCGACCACTTGACCCCCCACCCGACTGACCCTTCAAACGGCAAAGTGGAACCAGCCCAGCAAAATAGGTACGTCGGACGGCAAAACGGATACCGGCAATGAGCTGGGCACACCAGAAAACCCCTATAGACAAAGTTTTGAGAGGCCAGGTAGAGCCTACTATGGACCTCCAGGAAGCGGTTTCCGACAAGACCCTCCAGACGGCAAAGTGGAACCAGCACAGCAAGATGGATAAATCCTACGGCAAAAAGGACACCGGGAATGAGCTGGGCGCACCAGAAAACCCCTATAGACAAAGTTTTGAGAGGCCAGGTAAAGCCTACTATGGACCTCCTGGAAGCGGTTTCCGACTTGACCCTCCCGACGGCAAAGTGGAACCAGCCCAGCAAGATGGGTGGGTCTGACGGTAAAACTGACTGCGGGAATCGATTCTCCGTGCCAGAAAACCATTGTATGGAAGATTTGAGCGTTCAAAGTTAAATAGATAGCGAGAAATTTCGATTTTTCATTTTTCGAATTTTCGCCATCTTTGACGGGCCACTGTGGTCGCTAGGGAAGTGATAGAGAAACGCAACCTGGACCGTTAGTTAGTTCAATATATGTAATTTCTGAATATAAAAAGAAATCAGCTCCAGCTCGTAACGTTCGACCTGAGCGACGACCACAAAAATGGTCACTTTTCGCTATGAGCCGACTTTGCGGCGCCACTGCGGCGCTGTGGCGCAGCTGCGGCGCAAAAAAAGTTGTGATTCTTAAATTCTTTAGAGGGTACTACTAGACCCCATAGCCCTTTAGGTTGGCCCACCGCTGCAGATCGCGTGAAAGCGGCGAACATTATGTACAATACAACCATCAAATAGGAGAAACCGGAAAAAAAACATCGCCGCCATAACCGGTCCGGGGCGCAACTTTTTAACGGTAAGTGATACGGGGCTGAAACTTCACAGACATACTAAACTCGATGTGCTCTACAATTTGCGCATGAAATCTGCGCAGGATTTTGCGCAGCTTATTTTACACTGTCTCCAGCCACTTTTCACACATATTATAGGGGTCGCTGCCGCGACCCCTATGATATATATATATATATATATATATATATATATATATATATATATACGTGATTTTCAGCTAACATATGACATTAGCAACAGAAAAAATAGCTCCCATTCAATATGCTGTGGTTGTCCTTTTCACATTGATGAAAACATTTTCATTTCCAAGCCATCAAGGCAAAGCTCTAATTTCCCCCAGGGTGCTGATTAGCAGTAGCGGGTTAGCATTAACCAGGGCTCCATTACATCTGACCAGCTCTCTGTTTTGAATGAATGCGCGTACAGACACCAAGTATATGCCTACATGCAACCTCTACGGAGAGCTCACAGTTTCACTTAAAGCAAGATGTCATTGTACCAAGACGTAAGCTCCGCATAGTAATGATGTATATATATATACGTACGTATATACTACACACAACAAGCAAATACCTCAAACCATGGCAGAACTTGAAATATGTATATACTTGGACACAACAGTGTATGTACGTATCCATGTATATAAGTTATAAGAATTAAGATATTAAGATACAACCACTAGCGTAGCCAGAAAAAATTTCGGGAGGGGGAATGGTTAGGGCAGGCCCGCACCCAGGATTTTGAAATGGGGGGGTCCAAGGTAAAATACACCGGGAGGTCTGGGGCGGAGCACCCCAGAAGTTGAAGAATTTTTGCATTTTTGCCCAAAAATGGTACATTGGATGTTTATATCTTGCAAAAAGTATATTATCGCGCCGAAGGCGCGAAAATTTTTAAAAAATAGCTGTTTTGCTATAAAAATAGCAAAAAATTTCTATTTTGTCACCCCAAAAGCAAGGTTTTTTTTTAGGCCATAGCTTAGGCCATGGCCTAAATTTATGAGTCGATGGCCTAAAGAATTTTGGCCGTTGAGGCCATTTGGCCTAAATTTTTCGATGAAAACCCAGTTAAATTTTATTGATTTTTAAGTAAAAACAACAATTTTCTAAAAAATTTTTCGCGCCTTCGGCGCGAATTTGTTCATTTTCCCTTGTATTTCTGGGCTACGCCAGCCGCCAGCTAGTTACATTGTCTATTTACACTTATAAATACACATTCAAGTTATAATTTCATTTACTATTATAAGGATTTCATCGATGAAATGCTATTTTAGTATGTAGTTTAACGTTATTTCTATTACATAGTTTAATTTTTTCTTTCTTTGGTTCATACTCGTATGCTCCTACCTGTTTTAATTTTCAATAAAAATTCATTAATTCATTAATACTGTCATGCACTATTATTTCTATGCTAACAAGATTCTGTTTTTGCCATTTTAAGGTAAAAACGTTGTTTTTCTAGTGTGTTATACAGTGACGATGGCAATTTTTGTTGTTAAACAGCGATTTTTGAATATATAACGCGTGAATACATGATAACTGTAATTTTAACAATGCGTACAATAACGCACAACCTAAAAATTAACAAAATTTGGATGGCCTAAATTTTTTGGCTGATGGCCTAAAAAATTTGAGTCGTTGAGGCCATTTGGCCTAAAGTTCGGCGACCAAAAAAAAACCCTGCCCAAAAGGGGGGTATAGACCCCTTGAACCGCTCCCCCTGGGTGCGGGCCTGGGTTAGGTGAATGATTTTTGGGAGGATCTGGAGGGCGCAGCACCCCAGCAGCTGAGAATTTGTACTAATTCCTGAACATGATGGGTGATCATCACCCGAAGGTGCAAAGTTTTTGTAAGTGTGCAAAAGCCATCAAATATTTGCCACCTTGGCCAAATGACATTTCACTACGCCATTTCACCAGGCCACAGCGTAAGAGCCACTGGGGCTGTGATATGAGGTATCGTGAGTACTTGGTCACCTAACCTACCAACCACAATTAGGGACTTACCGGGTTTTCCGTTGTGATTTTGAGACGATTTTTCCAACACCATGTCGAAACTAATAACCCGTCGAAACTTGTATTCAGCTTTTGACCTAAGAGCGTTTAGGTTTGGGTTCAGGACCAAGACAATATTTACAAGAAAAACGCTAGTTTGCACATTTTGACTGCCCATTGAACGCGCACAAAATTTAAACTGGCTCCCAATTTGAATGAATTTGCTGTCAAAAATTTGGTGAAACTTGCTTGATGAGAATTTGATCGTGTGAACCGGCCTTTACATGTGGCAGGGGAAAATTCTGGGGGCTCACTACAATTTCGGGGGGTATTCCCCATTCTCCTCCCCCCGCTACGCGCCTGCGTACAAAGTGCATATCATGGAGGAGCTCGGAGAGCCCCCATAATCAGCCGATTGCACCAAATAAGAATAAGATTAGAACAGCGTTATTCATATTTTATTCCAGAATCAAAACGGAATAGGGCATTTTGAGTCGCACCAAATAGGAATAAAATAAGAATAAGTATAGGAATAAGATTAGAATAAGTCAGTTGCACCAAACTTATTCCGGAATAAAATCGGAATAAAATCAGAATAAAGGCCTAACTTATTCCTATTCTTACCCGCCACCAGATTTAAATTTGATTTGAGTCCGAAAACTTGAAAATAGTCTAAAACGGCCAAAAACTGTGAACAGTGTTTTTCAGGCCTGGGGTGGTATTCATAAATAGGTAGTAAATCATGGTCGTTGAACACATGAGCATACTGCCGACATCGCCCGAAGTGACCACTGACCAGCATGGCTCCCGTGGTTCCAGGGTCAAAGTTGGGAAAACTATACTCATAGTTTCTTGGAGTTTTGGTTGGTGGCATAGCGCGTCAAAGTGATCAAGGTGAGCATCAATATGAGCCCAAGAGAAACGTAGCGGTTCATTTTAGCCGTTTACATCCTGTCCTTTACTTATTTAAATGCTGGCTCTCCTCATGCCCATATTAGACATTTCAAATCTTGTTCTTGATATATTTAAATGTTGACAACCATAACTCCTAATTATATACATGTTTCTCACACGCAACTGCAAGGCAGTGTTTTTTCGCCGACGGCTTAATGTGTAACGTTACACACCTCGCCATAAATTTTTGCTATTTGTCAGAAAAAGTGTGTAACTAATTAAAAATTTCAAATTTTCTCCCATTTTGTTTACTACGTATGCATATAAGTTTATTGGTAGTGGGAATTTTTTATTTCGCGATGTTCTTTACAAGAACAAAAAGTGCTCCTTCGTCGCATGTAAAATACATATGAGTCGTCGTAGGCAGGTTGTACATAAGCAAAAACTAGCCTGTAAAATACATATGAGTTCCGTAAGGAGGTTGTAAATTAAGGAAAACAAGACGGAAAAGAAGGGGGAAAAAACATGGTCGCCTACTCCCCAACCATAGCAGTTGCAGCTGCCTAGTATAACCCATTAGAAAGAGCAAGCCTAGAAGTATACCCTACAGTACCAGATTGGTTTCTAAGTTTGATTCTGTAAGTACAGTACTTGACCAAAGTTGACCTCCCAAAATTGGCCAAAATGCCAAATTTCAAATTTTCTCCCATTTTGTTTACTACGTATGCATATAAGTTTATTGGTAGTGGGAATTTTTTATTTCGCGATGTTCTTTACAAGAACAAAAAGTGCTCCTTCGTCGCATGTAGAATACATATGAGTCGTCGTAGGCAGGTTGTACATAAGCAAAAACTAGCCTGTAAAATACATATGAGTTCCGTAAGGAGGTTGTAAATTAAGGAAAACAAGACGGAAAAGAAGGGGGAAAAAACATGGTCGCCTACTCCCCAACCATAGCAGTTGCAGCTGCCTAGTATAACCCATTAGAAAGAGCAAGCCTAGAAGTATACCCTACAGTACCAGATTGGTTTCTAAGTTTGATTCTGTAAGTACAGTACTTGACCAAAGTTGACCTCCCAAAATTGGCCAAAATGCTAAGGATTTTCGAAAGTTTGCAAGTATATATCTAACCAACCATCCAACTTTGGCTACTATAAATTTGCATGCGGGCATAATTCGACGTGCTCTATCACATGGCAATAGTGATTTTCCCCTACGTGCACCCAGTAAAAAAATCTGACCATGTTTTTTCCCCCACATAGGGTCCACTAGAGCGGGGAAAAAACATGGTGACCAAATTTTCAAATTTTTGCGTATGCTTCAAGAAGGCGTAACTAATGCTTCTATAGGAAAGAGAATGCTTTAAAACCGCTAAAAAACTCAAAATATATATGCCAACTTTGAGCATTTTTGAAGCTTCTAGCTCGAAAATTTGATTTCCAGCATCAACATGCCAGGCTTCATAAGTTTCTATGGTAAAAATGAACATTTTGAAAAAGCTTAAAAAATGATGGAATATTGCAATTTTTAACACAGCTAACTTATTTCTAGCGATATTCTGCATATTATGGCCAGTTCCCAGCAGGTTTCATGCCCAAACAGGTTAGGTACGGCGGATTTGGCATTTTGACCAAAAAATCGGGTTTTAAGCTTGTTGTGGCGCTAGAATGGTGCCTAGGTAGTTTTGCACGCTAAAAACAGCTGAAACAACGCTTTTAAACCACTCTAAATGGTTGCTTGCTAGAAACCTCCCCGATTCGCGGGTTAAAAAAACATGGACAAATCCTGTTTCTGCCAAAGCTGAGAGAGGTGTAAGAGAAGTTTGAATTTACGATTGGATAGGTATTTGCCCACGGTATGTAACGGTATACTCAAACCGGTCCAAATCCAAACGAAGAAAAAGTTGGAGGCTTGCTTCCCTATTTATGTTTCCCCCCCCTGACTATATGTCACAATACGAATAATTTGCAGATATATATTTTACTTTTATATAAATACATACTGCATAAAGCTTTTCATTACAAATTATCCTTCATATATACAATGTTGATCAGTCATTATAGTGTGCATATGCTCAATACGGTACGCCATGAGGCGCTCTGACTCACAGCCAAGTGGGAACGCATTCTGCGTGTGTATAATGTGAAAGTGTTTCGAGAATGCATTAGAGGTGTGCCATAGTGTTTCAGGAAACATCAGGTTGCATGTACAGTTCAGCTTGAGCAGTCGTAGTTCACTTCAGTCCATTTCTTCTGGGCCACGACGTCTATTCATTTTTCCGTAATGTGGATGAAGCTGAGGTTCTTTAATGAGGCTTTAATGTGGAATGCACTGTGACGCCAATATGAGCCTCGTTGTAGGACAGGCTCATATGTTAAGCGGTTGCAACTTGTTTTCCTTAATTTACAACCTCCCTACGGAACTCATATGTATTTTACAGGCTAGTTTTTGCTTATGTAGAACCTGCCTACGGCGACTCATATGTATTTTACATGCGACGAAGGAGCACTTTTTGTTCTTGTTTTCTATTATTTTATATATGTATGCTCATGAAGGTATGTATATATAGATATCTGCAGTAGCAAGCAAGCCAACCACAGCACTCCACAACCACTTTGACCATGCAGTTCTATGACAAATGTTGCTCAGCTCGCTTAGGGCTTTCATTTGGTACCAAATTTGACCACTTTTGAAAAATTTCATTTTTGACCCAAAATCGCCTATATAAGTCCCCACCCCACCCCATCACAGCACTCTACAGCCACTTTGGGTACGCAGTTCTATGACAAAAGTTGCTCAGCTCGCTCAGGGCTTTCATTTGGTACCAAATTTGACCACTTTTGAAAAATTTCATTTTTGACCGAAAATCGCGTAAGTCCCCACCCCACCCCACCACAGCACTCTACAGCCACTTTGAGCATGCAGTTCTATGACAAAAGCTGCTCAGCTCGCTCAGGGCTTTCATTTGGCACCAAATTTGACCACTTTTGAAAAATTTCATTTTTGACCGAAAATCGCGTAAGTCCTCACCCCACCCCACCACAGCACTCTGCGCAGCCACTTTGAGCATGCAGTTCTATGACAAAAGTTGCTCAGCTCGCTTAGCGCTTTCATTTGATACCAAATTTGACCACTTTTGAAAAATTTTATTTTCGACCACTTGACCCCCCACCCAACTGACCCTCCAGATGGCAAAGTGGAACCAGCACAGCAAGATGGGTGGGTCAGACGGCAAAACGGATGCCAGGAATGAGCTGGGCGCACCAGAAAACCCCTATAGACAATGTTTTGTCAGGCTATGTACAGTCCTATATGGTGTTCCCGGAAGTCGGTACCGACCGGACCCTCCAGACGGCAAAGTGGAACCAGCACAGCAAGATGGGTGGGTCAGACGGCAAAACGGACACCGGGAATGAGCTGGGCGCACCAGAAAACCCCTATAGACAAAGTTTGGAGAGGCAAAGTAAAGCCTACTATGGACCTCCGGAAAGCGGTTACCGACATGACCCCTCAGACGGTCAAGTGGAACCAGCCCAGCAACTTGGGTTACTCGGGCAGCAAAACTGATAGCGGGAATCGATTCTCCGCCCCGAAAAACCTTTGTATGCAAAATTTGAGCCACCCATGTAGCCACTAGCGAAAAAATTTCGGGGGGGGCAAGCCAAAATTTTTCTGACTTAAGGGGGGGTCCATTTTTGGGTCTTTTTTACTTTCTCCGATCTCGCTGATTTTCACATATTTTATTGTCCAAATGGTATATTTTAACGAGTTTTGAAAATTACAGTCGTAAGTCCTAGGGTTGTCGAGTAATTTCACCTCAAAGGAAATTTAAAAAGTAGGCCTTTAAAATTTTTTAATTCATTTTTGAAGGATTAAAATTTAACACGACATGAGCATAAAATCAAATTTTAGTCATTTAAAAATTAATTAAAAAATTTTAAAGGCCTAAATTAAAATTCTAATTCCAGGGTACCGCAGTTTAACATTTCAGCGTTATTTTAATGTATAATTTGTATACCGTCTGGACAGTAAAATGTAAAAATCAGCGAGATCGGAGAAAGTAGAAAAAGGCCGAAAAATGGACCCCCCCCTTAACTGTGGCAGTTAAAAAGGGAGCCGCAAGCATTTTATTACGTTAGCTTAGTTTACGGGTTTTAAATTAACAATTTTCGAGATAAATATAGAAAATCAAAAATGCCGCCGTTACATGAATTGCGCAACTGACATCATCTGGGGGTCTGGGTGGTCCGCCCCCCAGAAGTTGAAGAATTTTTTAATTTTGCTGCCTGAAATGAATTTTTCTGAGCACATTTTTCTTCCTGTAGCTTAATCAAAAGTAGTTTGCTTTAAATAAGAGAAAGCCTATTCGGAAATTTATCTGAAGGGAGGTGAATGAATGAACAAATGTAACTCTATTAACGTCACACGGTAGCCAAAAATTATTTGCTATTTTCCAGAAAAAAGTGTGTACTTACGCGTTCCAGTATATAAATAAGTACCATACTTTACTACATTATACTAACTAAGATAGATAAGGTATATTGCATTTATGATTTTGTAAATTGAAATGACATTTGAGAATTAACTACGAAAAAATAATAATTCGCGCCGAAGGCGCGAAAAATTTTCGGATTTTAGTTCTAAACTGTTTTAATTTTTATCAATGCCTAGGCTCAACGCAGTCCACAGCTGCTGTCTGCGTTATAAATATTTCCTGATGGTAAATATTTCCAAGGGGGCAACCCAATTTCGGGGGGGGGCATGCCCCCTTGCCCCCCCCTGGCTACGCGCCTGCATGTAGCAAAATAAGCGAAAAAATTAAGTTCAAAGTTCGACCCAAAATTCACCAACTTTGGCCGGCCAGTACCAAAAAATTACGCACGAAGACGGAAAATCATCATATAGCATTTGAACGACCCCGATATGTGTACTGTTTAACCATATAGTCAGTATTGCCCCATATATAGCCCAATCTGACTTATTAAGGCGCCTTTGAAGCATACTTTTTGGCCATTTTAGCGTTTTGGCCGACTTTGGCCCCCAGCCAAAAAATTTTTCCGGCCCTGGGAGGCATAAAAACTAGCTTATTTTCTTATTTTTGATTTGTACTACAAGAATATATATGGGCTTCATAGGCAAAAATTTTTCTATCTGTAGTTATTCAAGCTACAAAACCCCCTTATGAGACATCAAAAGCGAGAAACCGGGAAAAAAACATCACTCTCGTAAGCGATTTTTGGCATAACTTTTTAACGGTAAGTGGTACGGGGATGAAACTTCAGGAACATACTAAACTCGACACGTACAATTTTTTGCGCACATAATCTGCGCAGGATCTGCGCAGGAATCTGCGCAGCTTCTGCGCAGCCTTGTTTTACACGGTCATTCGACCATTTTCACTCATATTATAGGGGTCGCTACCGCGACCCCTATGATACGTGAAAATTGAAAACTCAAATTTACAGCAAAAATTGGTGAAGCTTCACCAAATCAACAAGACAAAGTTAAAAAATTAAGCAATTATAACGCAACGAGCTGCACTCATAGGTACGTAACTAGAGAAAAAAGCAGCAAAAAGATTTAGTTGGGATGATTTCGACTTGATTGAACGAACAAAATAACAGGGGCCCGAAGCCGCAAAATTTTTTTATGAAATATATACCAACTATAGCACAAAGGTTTGCTGGAAAACAGTTTATTTTGCTTCAGAATTTGAAGGCGTTTCTAGTAGAATTTATAAGTTCAGTAGTGCTGTGTTTATTCAAACCCCTCAAATATGTGGGCGCAACTTTGCAATTTTGAAAAAAATCCAATGGAAACGTGTTCAAAAATCAATCTGGCATAAACTATACGTATATATATATTTGTCTAAATTAGTACTTTTCACCGAGAAATTATCTGAAGGAACTGCATTATTTGAAAATAAGAAAGAAAGAAGAACGTCGTATAATGTCATGTCATGAAAGCCTATTCGCAAATTTATCTGAAGGGAAATGAATGAATGAACAAATGTATATATATATATACGTGGTAAATACGAACTGTGTATTGTTAAGTATATACAATAAAAGCTAGTTCTTTCCGTATATACAACAAAAATAAAATATAAGTGGTGTATACGGGAGTCTGGAGGGCGAAGCCCCCCCAGAAACGGTAAATATGTGGAAACAAATTATATACTGCTGTTACAAACTTGCTGAACTGTTAACTTTCTGACTATTATAACCAAGGACATTCGGAAATTGAGTCGTGTAAATTCTTCCTTGAGAGGAGATGTCTGTAGTGTGTAGTGAATGTCAGGAGGTATAAACAAACAGGATTCAACACAAACCTGGATAAGGAGCAACGCATTTGTATTCCCGCAGGCAAAACATACCGTTTGATTAAAATGAGAATAAGTATTATAAAAAATTTATACCATCTGAGCGCACTTCTGAAGCGGAAGCATCTGAGGATGGAGGTACAGTACAGAAAGCGCTACAACCAATGACCGTTACCTAGAATAAATAACACACACACAAAATTGTCAGTTTACGAAATTCGGAATGCGTGCTAAGTTGAAATATCGAACAGTCGGTATCAAGAGTCACGGAATTGAACTACTGAATAAGACTTGTTTGAACAAAACAGCAAATGACGAGTATATATACACTTTTATTTGATTGGAATAGCTTAGGATGAAAGAAGTGGGTGAGGCATCTTTGATCGCTTTTTGGCCTTCTCCGATTGTGCTTCACTTCGTAAATGTTGCAGGCTCCACGGAAGTTAAGCGAGCTGTGATCATCACGTAGTTTTTAAGATCGTTCTTATTTTTGTCCTTGTTGTTGTTGTTGTTGTTGTTGAGGTCGGCAGAACCATCGAGAGCCGCTCAGAGAGTTGCCCACGCCAATGACACCACACCCACTGGGTTATCGCAAAGAATTGAGAGTGAGGGAACAGTCTCATCCAGGAACTTCCATCGGGCCTGAACCACGGCTAGGCAGACTACGAGCCAATGGGTGAGCATTTGGGGCTCCTGGGAGGAAGCAAATACATACGTATATATACGTACACACCAGGCTATTTTTACGGGGGGGGGCCGAAAGTGACCTCCCCTCACAAATGCCTTCCAGCCTCCGAAATTGCCCCCTCCCGGGATTTTTCGGGCCCAAATTTTGCCAAAAATACATAAGCAAATTTTCAAGGATACTTTTTCGTAAAAATGGCTATTTTTAGCTTAAATCCTGTCATTTAGAGAACTTTTTAAGTTTCTGCGTGTAAAATACACCAAAAAACCAATTTTTAGCTCATTTTTGCAAAAGACTCCCCCCCGGGCTAAGCCCCGCCCCTGGAAAAAACCCTAAAAAATACACTGTACACAAACGTCTGAGGTTAGTTCAGTGGGGGGCGGCCCCTTTTTTGGCTCGGCCTTCGCCCTCCAGACTCCCGTATACACCACTTACTGTTTTATTTTTGTTGTATATACGGAAAAGAACTAGCTTTTTTATTGTATATACTTAACAATACACAGTTCAGTATTTACCACGTATATATATATATACATTTGTTCATTCATTCATTTCCCTTCAGATATTAATTTGCAGAATAGGCTTTCATGGACATGACATTATACGAAACGTTCTTCTTTCTTTTCTTTATTTTCCGTATTACCGTTCCTTCAAGATAATTTCTCGGTGAAAAAGTACTAATTTAGACAAATATATATATACGTATAAGTTTATGCCAGATTGATTTTTGAACACGTTTCAATAGGATTTTTTTCAAAGGTACGAAGTTGCCCCCAAATATTTGAGGAATTTGAATAAACACAGCACTACTGAACTTATAAATTCTACTAGAAACGCCTTCAAATTCTGAAGCAAAATAAACTGTTTTCCGAAAAACCTTTGTGCTATAGTTGGTATATATTTCATAAAAAAATTTTGCGGCTTCGGGCCCCTGTTGTTTTGTTCGTTCAATCAAGTCGAAATCATCCCAACTAAATCTTTTTGCTGCTTTTTTCTCTAGTTACGTACCATATGAGTGCAAGCTCGTTGCGTTATAATTGCTTAATTTTTTAACTTTGTCTTGTTGATTTGGTGAGAAGCTTCTGCAATTTTTGCTGTAAATTTGAGTTTTCAATTTTCACGTATCATAGGGGTCGCGGTAGCGACATGTAATATGAGTGAAAATGGTCGAATGACCGTGTAAAACAAGGCTGCGCAGAAGCTGCGCAGATTCCTGCGCAGATCCTGCGCAGATTATGTGCGCAAAAAATTGTACGTGTCGAGTTTAGTATGTTCCGCAAGTTTCATCCCCGTACCGCCCACCGTTAAAAAGTTATGCCAAAAATCGCTTACGAGAGTGATGTTTTTTCCCACGTTTCTCACTTTTTGATGTCTCATAAGGGGTTTTGTAGCTTAGAATAACTACAGATAGAAAAATTTTTGCCTATGAAGCCCATATATAATCTTGTAAGTACAAATCAAAAATAAGAAAATAAGCTAGTTTTTATGCCTCCGAGGGCCGGAAAAAATTTTGGCTGGGGGCCAAAGTCGTCCAAAACGCTAAAATGGCCAAAAAGTATGCTTCAAAGGCGCCTTAATAAGTCAGATTGGGCTATATATGGGGCAATACTGACTATTTGGTTTAAATCAGTACACATATCGGGGTCGTTCAAATGCTATATGATGATTTTCCGTCTTCGTGCGTAATTTTTTTGGTACTGGCCGGCCAAAGTTGGTGAATTTTGGGTCGAACTTTGAACTTAATTTTTTCCCTTGTTTGCTACCATGCAGGCGCGTAGCCAGGGGGGGGGCGAGGGGCA
This sequence comes from Trissonchulus latispiculum, assembly GCA_030248195.1. NCBI lineage: Eukaryota > Metazoa > Nematoda > Enoplea > Enoplida > Ironidae > Trissonchulus > Trissonchulus latispiculum. The sequence continues at coordinate 3,291 of JASAND010004235.1, read as the reverse complement.
TGCCCCCCGCCCGAAAAATTGGTTTCTCCCCCTGGGGAAATATTTACCATCAGGAAATATTTATAACGCAGACAGCAGCTGTGGACTGCGTTGAGCTTAGGCATTGATAAAAATTAAAACAGTTTAGAACTAAAATCCGAAATTTTTTCTTGCCTTCGGCGCGAATTCTTATTTTTTCGTAGTTAATTCTCAAATGGCATTTCAATTTACAAAATCATAAATGCAATATACCTTATCTATCTTAGTTAGTATAATGTAGTAAAGTATGGTACTTATTTCATACTGGAACGCGTAAGTACACGCTTTTTTCTGGAAAATAGCAAATAATTTTTGGCTACCGTGTGACGTTAAAAGAGTTACATTTGTTCATTCATTCACTTCCCTTCAGATAAATTTCCGAATAAGCTTTCTCTTATTTAAAGCAAACTACTTTTGATTAAGCTACAGGAAGAAAAATGTGCTCAGAAAAATTCATTTCAGGCAGCAAAATTAAAAAATACTTCAACTTCTGGGGGGCGGACCCCCCAGACCCCCAAATGATGTCAGTTGCGCAATTCATGTAACGGCGGCATTTTTGATTTTCTATATTTATCTCGAAAATTGTTAATTTAAAGACCGAAAACTAAGCTAACGTAATAAAATGCTTGCGGCACCCTTTTTAACTGCCATAGTTAAGGGGGGTCCATTTTTCGGCCTTTTTTCGACTTTCTCCGATCTCGCTGATTTTTACATATTTTATTGTCCAGACGGTATATTTTAACGAGTTTTTAAAGTTAAAGTCGTAAGTCTTATGGTTGTCGAGTAATTTCACCTCAAAGTTGAGGATCCATGACGACGGTTCCGCAGCAAAAAAGCAATTTACAATTTACTTCTGAACATTGGGAGCTTCAAGTTTTTACAATTTACTTCTGAACATTGGATGCGTTAAACATGGTAGGAAATTTAAAAAGTTGTCATTTTTCGCGTGCGCCAAAAAAATCTCCCGACAAACGTTGATAAATCTGGACAAATTTATACATTAAAATAACGCTGAAATGTTGAACTGCTGTACCCCGGAATTAGAATTTTAATTTAGGCCTTTAAAATTTTTTAATTAATTTTTAAATGACTAAAATTTGATTTTATGCTCTGCTCATGTCGTGTTAAATTTTAATCCTTCAAAAATGAATTAAAAAATTTTAAAGGCCTACTTTTTAAATTTCCTTTGAGGTGAAATTACTCGACAACCCTAGGACTTACGACTGTAATCTTAAAAACTCGTTAAAATATATATACCATTTGGACAATAAAATATGTGAAAATCAGCGAGATCGGAGAAAGTAAAAAAGACCCAAAAATGGACCCCCCCTTAAGTCAGAAAAATTTTGGGCTTGCCCCCCCCCCCCCGAAATTTTTTTTCGCTAGGTGGCTACATGGGTGGCTCAAATTTTGCATACAAGGTTTTTCGGGGCGGAGAATCGATTCCGCTATCAGTTTTTGCTGCCCGAGTAACCCAAGGAGTTGCTGGGCTGGTTCCACTTGACCGTCTGAGGGGTCATGTCGGTAACCGCTTTCCGGATGTCCATAGTAGGCTTTACTTTGCCTCTCCAAACTTTGTCTATAGGGATTTTCTGGTGCGCCCAGCTCATTCCCGGTGTCCGTTTTGCCGTCTGACCCACCCATCTTGCTGTTCTGGTTCCACTTGCCGTCTGCAGGGTCCGGTCGGTACCGACTTCCGGGAAAACCATATAGGACTGTACATAGCCTGACAAAACATTGTCTATAGGGGTTTTCTGGTGCGCCCAGCTCATTCCTGGCATCCGTTTTGCCGTCTGACCCACCCATCTTGCTGTGCTGGTTCCACTTTGCCATCTGGAGGGTCAGTTGGGTGGGGGAGTGTCCAAGTTTTTTTTTTTTTTTTAAAAAACAGGTCAAAAATGAAATTTTCAAAAGTGGTCAAATTTGGTGCCAAATGAAAGCCCTGAGCAGGCTGAGCAGCATTTTGTCATAGAACTGCATGCTCAAAGTGGCTGTAGAGTGCTGTGGTGGGGTGGGGTGGGGACTTTGGCGTTTTCTGTCCAAAAAATGAAATTTTTCAAAAGTGGTCAAATTTGGTACCAAATGAAAGCCCTGAGCGAGCTGAGCAACACTGTCATAGAACTGCATGCTCAAAGTGGCTGGCAGAGTGCTGTGGTGGGGTGGGGTGGGACTTGGAAGTTATTTTCGGTCAAAAATGAAACTGGGGAAAAAAAAAACAATTTGGTACCAAAATGAAAGCCCTGAGCGAGCTGAGCAACATTTGTCACACCCCTAAAACATCAAAGTGGTTATGGAGTGCTGTGGTTGGCCACTTTGCATACTGTTGAAAGAGTATCTATATATACACACATTCATCAGACATACCATATATAAAATAATAGAAAAACAAGAACAAAAAGTGTACTCCCTTAAATCATACTTACAAAATACATATGAGCCTTCGTAGGCAGGGTTGTACATAAGCAAAAAAAGCCGCTGTAAAATACATATGAGTTCCGTAAGGGAGGTTGTAAATTAAGGAAAACAAGTTGCAACCGCTTGGCATATAAGCCTGTCCAACAACCAGGCTCATATTGGTGTCACAGTGGGTACCACATTAAAGCCTCATTAAAGAACCTCAGCTTCATCCACATTACAGGAAAAATGAATGAACGTCGTGGCTCTGAAAAAATGGACTGAAGTGAACTACAGACTGCTCAAGCTGAACTGTACATGCAACCTGATGTTTCCTAAAACACTTTTGCTCACCTCTGAATGCATTCTCGAAACACTTTCCCATCCTACACCCGCAGGAATGCGTTCCACTTGGCTGTGAGGTCAGAGCGCCTGCTGGCCTACCGTGATGAGCATATGCACACTATAATGACTGATCAACATTGTATATATGAAGGATAATTTGTAATGAAAAACTTTATGCAGTATGTATTTATATAAAAGTAAAATATATATCTGCAAATTATTCGTATTGTGACGCTATATGTCAGGGGGGAAACATAAATAAGAAACAAAAATGCCTCAACTTTTTTCTTCGTTTGGATTTGGACCGGTTTGAGTATACCGTTACATACCGTGGGCAAATACCTATCCAATCGTAAATTCAAACTTCTCTTACACCTCTCTCAGCTTTTGTAGAAACAGGATTTGTCCATGTTTTTAACCCGCGAATCGGGGAGGTTTCTAGCAAACAACCATTTAGAGAGTGGTTTAAAAGCGTTGTTTCAGCTGTTTTTAGCGTGCAAAACTACCTAGGCACCATTCTAGCGCCACAACAAG
>JASAND010004234.1:0-37357 GCA_030248195.1 Trissonchulus latispiculum | reverse complement strand
TATGTAGATCACATTTTAGACCTATTTTCCGCTTGCTGCTCCTATTTCCATCACCTGGTTACTTTTTCGCCTTTTAGACCTGCTTTCCTTGCCCGCACCCGCTTTTAAGCCTTGCTTCCACTTCCTCATTTTCTCCTTTCGTTATGGCTCCCGCTTTAGAGGGTGACCCGGAAAATACTTATAATGACTTTTAAAGCTGCTTTTCCCTAAACTGGTCTGACTTCAGTTTCACTGGTTGTTTTGGTGCGACTCGGTGCGAGTCCGCTTTTTCTACTATCAGCTTTTCTCTGATTAACTAATCAATGCAGTCCTCATTTCATACTATTTCCTAAGAAGCGCTGTTGGAATGGAACGATATTAGCTTAATTAAAGTGCTGTGCTCTTCTTGACGATTTTATATGGGCCAGTGCCAGTCCGTGATGTTCCCATTCAAGGTGTCAAATCCAAAGGGTATTAGATCAGTAAAGTGGCCCCTATTTCTTCGGTATGATTCAGCATCTTCTTCAGTAGAAGGCAGATTGGCAGGACTTGGAGCCAGCCAAAGTTGAACACTGTAGACTGAACCAGAACGTCAACTTCTTTAGGTAATTTACTCGCTTCGCAAGATATAATTCCCTCTGAGTAAGAAATCTTAACATAAACGTTTCAGAAAAGCGCGACTATTGGGATGTTGTGCTTGTAAAACTAAAAAATGTCTTTGGCGTGGAAGCCAGAGTTGCAAGCCAGACCGAGACCAGCCAGTCAGCCAGACCTGTATAAAATGGGTACTGTTTGGGAATATCCTAAATTTAGAGGACGCAGTGTTTTATTTTCCCACCACTTATTCCCCCGGACTAATGGAAGTGGTCCTAGTACGCCTATGGTCAATACTTAGGGCAAACAAGTACTAAATTTAAGCAAACATCTGATCTCTGAAGCTATTACGATACGTGATATTTGATTGGCTGAAAAAAGATTGCTTTGATTGTGGTTGGCCTGCTTCAGTCACGTGTCTATGTTGCAGGATTCTATGCCTAAACTTCTATGTTTTACAACCTAAACACAAGCATAAAGATTAGAACTTATATCTTAAACATTAGAAATTTACACTTTAGATTTCAGAATCATAGAATTTAGGTTTTAGGATTTAGAGACACAACTGTAAGATTCCTAAAGTCTAAAATCCTAAGTTCTAAATCCTAAAAGTTTGTTTTCTAAAGTCAATCACTTTAAGCGCTAAAGTCTAATTATTTATGCGTTAGAACATAGAAATTTAGCAAAATTTTCTATGATCTAAGTATTAGAACATAGAAAATTAAGATGACAGGAAAATTCCCCGGACATCCCCGGACAATATTTCACTTAAATCCTTAATGTTTAAAATCTGCTAACATTATCTAGCAAACAATGCCCCTTTTAGCACTTAGACGTTAGGCTTTAGATTTTAGCGCTAGGAATTTAGGCATTATTGTTTTGAAAGCTCACCCAACTAAACAGCCAATCAGATTCCTGCTTGCAGCCAATCAAATCACGACGATGTTATGAAAAGGAATAGTTTACAGGAAGTTTCTTTAGAACCTCTTCGTTTGTATATTGCTCTGGTAGGTTGTAAAAATGCTGTTACGCTTGTTAAGTAAAAGCAGTAAAAGCAGATTTTGCTCCATCTAAAACTTTTCTTTCAAACCGCATAACGAGCGTGTGCAGCAAATTAGATGACTTCCATGTTGAATTGCAGCAAATACCCTTGATGACGCCTCGTATATTTGCATGCATCAATTATTCTGTGCCAGATCTCGGCCCCAACCCGGTGATATACAAAATTGGGTCTGGAACTACCCCAACAAGCGAAAGCGACTGGGGTGTGGCACTCAGCGAAAAAAAAAAATTGCAGCAAATCTCAGCATCTCCTCAAAGTCTAAATAAAATGAAAGTTTTTAAAATTAGATAAAAGCAATAAAAGTAATGCCAGTGGTAGTTAGTTGTAGTTTACCAGGCATGTTCGTAAAACTAACGAGATGCGTAAATACTGCTGTCCTAGCAGACTTACATAAGCGACAGAACAAGGAGGTGTTTGAAAACGCTTTAATCTTATTCGATAGCACTACAATTTCATTGCCTGCAAGCAGGAATCTGATTGGCTGTTTAGTTGGGTGAGCTTTCAAAACAATAATGCCTAAATTCTTAGCGCTAAAATCTAAAGAATAACGTCTAAGTGCTAAAAGATGCATTGTTTGCAAGATAATGCTCGCAGATTTTAAACATTATGGAATTAAGCCAAATATGTGGTCTAAAGTTTAAATCACATTAACGTTTTACCATTTGTAAAAGTTCCTAAATTTTAATTTCTAATTTTTTATTCATTGGTTTGAATTTAGAATTTAAGACTTTGTTCGTTCCTTAGTTATAAATTTTAGTTGCTTGCATCAAGAAATTAGGATGACCCGAAAATTCCCCGGACACAAAAGCTATGTTCTGCACTGAAATCCTTAAAATTAGTTTTAAGACTTGAACTATTTTCAAGTCCAGTTTTAAGTTTTAAGGAGCTCTTAAAACTTAAAACTAAAAACTTAAAACTCAGTGTGAATACAGTCGCTAAAAACTTAAAACCTTAAAACCTTAAAACTGAGTTTTAAGGCGTCAGTGTGAACCGGCCTTTATTTTGTAAAAAGCTCTTCGACAAGTTTTAGATAATGCATTTAGCTCCGAAATAAGCTATAGAACGTTTCAAACGGTTTTGATATGAGTAAGTTATCGTTGTCAGAAGCAAAAAATCTAAAGTTCCGATTTCAGGTCATTTTCAATAGGAATTGGAAATTTTTGAATGGCTGTAACTTTTTTATTCCTGGACGAAATCATCCCAAATTGCCAAAAATTGCCTAGATCAGACCCTAAGGACTATCACCATGAGCGGCCAACTGAGTTGTGGGAATTTGGTGAGGGTTGAATTTTCGACCTGGGCAGCAACCCCTTTAACCGCCAGCTAATGCATTTGTACGTGGAGCAGCACAAATCTTCTATACAGAAATGTCAGCTGCAGGGAACGGTTTGGGAGCCGGGGACCTCGCCCACATAAGGCGCACTTTGAAATTCTTATATTGGGAGCTGGCCCACGGGGTGTCCCCCACTTTTTGGAAGTGGCTTGGGCCGGTTGGGGGCCGGTCTTGCATTATCCTCACGGAAGGCTGACCAGAGGCGAACACTAGGGAAAAAAAAATACCTTTACAAGGGTGTGGTAACCTTTTGTGCAAGGGGTTTTCTTTCTTTTCTTTCTTTTTTTTTTTTTTTTGCATTGCATTGAATAAGAACAAGAATAACAAGGCAAAGGGGCCCAGTTGGGGGTGACTTTTTGAAAAGGTGAGAGCTTTGGCAGTTTAGAGCAGGAAGAAAGTGGAAAAGAGAACGTTTTAGAGCTGATGATCTGCATATTCTTATAGCTGTTTTTTGAACCGGCAAAATTCTAGAAATATGAAAAATTCTTAAGATATACGGATAGGGTGAGTCTAGACACAAAATGTTTGAACATTTCTATTTCTTGAAACAGAAGAATCGAAAGAAATTGCACCTTTTGAACAAGGAGTGGCAGTACATCTGGGCTGAGGGGAATTCTTCTAGATTTGGCTCGGCAGGCTTGGTTCGTTCAAGAAAATCGGGCATACGCGTCGCACGGTAACACGAAATTTCGCCAATTGAAGGTGAGTTTTCTCGCTACTCTTCGACACATTATAGAGAAAACAAGTAAAAAACGTCCCTTCTGAAAGTGCGAAGTTCGACTATGCCAAAAAATGTCTGAATCCGTCGAGCAGTCGGTGGTGAAATTCATGTTCGAAACAAAACAGAAAGGAAGTTTTGGCAAAATGATTTTTCGGCCAAATTTAGCAGGCAAAATAAAGACTGCAGAGCATATCTGCAAAAAATGCAGTACTCTGGACGCTGTATCGATTGAGTATAAATAAGCCAACTTTATCCCAACGTGGCAGTAATTTTGAAAAAAAACTGATTTCTCGAAATGGCCATTTTTTGAACCTCAAAACAGTTTTTTGCTCACTGACTTAACCACTTGAGATACGAAGTTGAAAAGCAAAAATGTTCATTTTCGTGTCCTCTTCCAGCCACAACAACCAATGCTGCGTCTGTATTTAACCTACCGGAGTAGTGTTTGAGGCCGGCCGGGCTTCACCTTCAATGCCTAAAGCAATTCCTAGTGTGTAGTATAACTTGTAAGATATTTATTTTCGAATGTTATCTTAGAAAAATAGCACAGCATAGCATAGAAAATTAGCTAGATAACTCAGATAACTAGATTTTGGAGTTCATTTTACGGTTAGGTTTCTCTATTTTGTAAATTTCTGATTGGAGATTTGTATCCCAGCTGGCGGGCCGGCCGATGGCCGGCCGGCTCACCGGCCGGCCGGCCGGCCGGCCGGCGAGCAAAAGTCGTCGGCCGGCGAGCTCGGTCCCCCGGCCGGCTTAGGCCGGCCGGCCTCAAACACTAACTGGGAGCCAACGGCCAAAAACCAACCTTCCCAACCTTTGCCTAAAAATAAGGGACTGGTCCCAGACTAAAGAGCACGAAAATAGGTTATTCGTAAGTTTTAGCTATTTTCGTACAGGATTAAAGCCGTATGAGTCAAAAATACCCGAACGGAAACCAGCACCTTAAACCAGGATCAGACTGGGTGCTAAACGACATTAGTGTACAGGATCAACAAAAAATTAGGTACGAGGGAGATGTTGATCTCAACATTATGACTCTTCAAGTATGTAAACATAAAAAATATTTGCTTGCATGCTTCTAGAATGATAACGATAGAAATAGTAAAGAAATGCCATAATGCCTAAACTGAATGTCCCAGATGTTTTAATGACGGTCGAAAACAAAACGAAGGCTGCTCGGATAGTCTTTTCTAAAACGCTAAATCGGGTAGAACTGGATACAGGACAAACCCATCATTCCAAAGCAAATATTTTTTGTTGTACAGCTCAATTTATGCCTGCATGAGGAAGTACATAGTAGAAGCGAACATTTTCCGTTCTCTTTGGCTCTCTCTCTCTCTCTCGTATTAGTTCTGTCTGCAGTGCTTGAGACGACTATGTATGAAATAGGAGCGCACAATAGTTATGTAGTTATGCAGTTGATGAGGTTAGCATCACTATGACTACTCGAGACAGCCGAAGCAGACAACCAAAAACTTTGTTTGTCGCAACTTCAACAATTCATCAAAGGACCGAAACGCTTATATAAATTTTACAATTCAATCTACTAATAGGGCGATAACGATAGTCTCTGTTATGTACTCTAAACGGCACAGATATGTTGTACATACATTAGTTTTGCTGTTTTAGAGGACAGAAATATGTTACTACATACATACAAATCATCAGTATAACTCCGCAAGTACCCTCAGAAGTCGATAGCAGAAATTACCCATATTCTTTGCTTTGGTCTATTTAAACTTTGGGCAGCATGAGAAATAAAATAGGAGCACGGGACCAAGAAGCAAACGAAACCGTCCGTAACTGAAAGAAAAGGTTCTCAAGCACTGCAAGAACCAAAATGGTGCTAGAAGATTAACTTAAACCGTGGAAACTTTGAGAAAAATGCACATCAATGGAGCAATTTTAAAAAAAAACTGAAACAAGCTTAAATTTCAAAGAAAACCACTCCTTGTCCTAGAATGGCAAAATTTGACTCAATTCCACAAATTGGACACTTATGGCGACTTAAACAACACTGCAACTCTGCTATCTTTCCAGCTAATAACTGATCAAAATGACAATAGATTAAGCCAATTAGTCTCTGACTGAAGCATAACCTCTCTACCGCACTGAGTGTCTGAAAACATTTTGCGCTCCTGGAACTTCTAGCTATCTGCTATTGCCAAACTCTACTGCACATTAAGGTAGGACAGTCTAAACCTTTATGCTTGATCCACATCCAAGCAAAATCTTACTTCCGACAACTAATCACTAACCAAAAGGAAATAATTGGAGGATTTATCTCCGAAGGGGCTCCACGGTTGTCGTCGTTACCAACCCCACGAAACATCAACAGGATGACCAATGAGAACCAGGAAAAACCGACTAAGCAGATTCTCAGTTCGAAAACAGATTCAGGAGTCCAAGAAATCATTTCTGTCATCCGAATTCTGACTAGAGCCTTTAAGTGATTTCGTCAACGTGAAAATCATATTGCCTGCATCCCTATCCTACTTTAAAATACCACATTTTTATTTAAATCTTTCAGACATTTTATTTGTCAGTCTACACATACAGACATATTGACGTAAACACAACATAGCGAATATATAGATGGAATAACAAATACCAACGATCGCAATGTTCAACAGTTGTCCAATTACCATCAAAAAATTCCACTGTTCATTACATAACAAATGACAAAAGACAGAACGGTAACTTAAAAACAAATGAAAACCCTCAAATGTCCACAAAAATGCAGCTGCAAACACAATAACGTGCACACTTCAGTTTGCGTTACTTCAACAAGTTTCTAATTAATCTCAAGGAATATTATTAAAATATTTTTAAGCTTTCAAAGTGTGAAAGAGGACAGTAAGTGCAACGACGTCCAAAAGCTAGACCTCAAGTTAAACACTCAATTAGGTAAGCACCTTTTTCTGACCCGCCATTATGGTGAATATATGAAGCGGTAAAAGCGTCGCAAATATTGCCTGATATCTCCTGTTGACGAATATTGGCAAATCAACGGCAGTTTTGTTAACCTTGACTTTTTAAAAAACTTAAGAAATTGAACATATCAGCAATCCAAGCTGTGAATAGACCCGTAGACCAACTGAATAAAAACAAAAACTGACTTTTTGCTTCTTTTTGTAACACAGCAACACAAAAACAACGGTAGTACGAGACATAAGAATCGCAAACGGTTGGCTGACACCCAAAATTCTAAAAGGATTTGGATTTGGTAGGAACGTCTGAATTACGTTTCAAAACAAGGAAATTCATAAAATGCCAGCAAATCCAATAAGGAACAGCATTAAGGAGTCTGTACTCAATTCTAATGCAAAACGTAATTACATTGTATCAAGGACTACCCCCAAACAGGTGCGTACACACCAAATATTTCCCACTTTATGCATCCAGAAAACGAAATAAAAAAAAACATAAAACAAAACGACAACAACAAACACGCATAAACAAACAGAAAACATAGTATTTTCAATTATTGTTGGGTTTTTCTTTTCTCCGGTGATTAGTCATGAGTCCCCAGGTCTTGCCCTTCTAAGATGGAGGGGGTGGGGGCGGTGGTATCGGATTGAGTAGAAATCCTCCTGCTCCTGCTCCTGCTCCGGGAGGAGGTACGGGACGCGGAGGAGGAGGAGGTCCTACCCATCCTCTGCTCCCTCCTCCCTCATATCCACCACCAGCCCCGTCTCCATAGTAGGAGGAGGAGGGAGGTGGGGGGCCTCTGGGACGCGGAGCCCCGCGAGGAGGAGGAGGCGGACCAGGACTGCGGAACGAACCACCTCCACCGTCTGGAGGCGGTGGGGGCGGGGCAGGACCGCCTGAAACAGACAACGCACAATAAAAACAAATGGAGAATATTAGATAATAATATCTACAGTAAATCGGAGACGGATCTTACAGGAGTAAACTCAGTCCTGCCTAGTGGTAGACTAAATATTTTAGGAACCTCAACTGCGAAAAGGCACATTTTGGGAGAAGCTATGACTAGAAGAATTTACTCTATTGTACACATCATATAACGGTGCACACAATACGCTCAAGGCAAATGATAAACTTAAGAGGGGGCCCATTTTTGGACCATTTTTTCGACTTTGTTCGATCTTGATTTTTACTAATTTTATTGTCCAAACGGTATATTTTAACGAGCTTTTAAAATTAAAGTCATAAGTCTTACGGTTGGCGAGTAATTTCACCTCAAAATTGATGTCTCATGTGCTAAACATAGCGGCAGCGGAAAAAGTTGCCATTTTGCCAAAAATCTCCCGACTAACACAAGTAATAAAAACATACTCCTCCGGAGCACGAAAAAAGTAATATGGGTGATGGTGAGGTTGCAAAATCAAGAGAGGACTAGTCTTAAAAATGCTTAATATGGGGCTAGGTTCAAAAATAGAAGAGGACTAGGTTGTGAGCGAATTAATATGGGCACAGCTTCGCCGAACAACCCATATTCGCGGTTTGTAAATGTAAATTATTATGCATATCCACGCTACATTTAGTTTATTGTTCATAAATAATCTATACAGCTACGGTATGTGTTCGAGCTTTGTTCGAACTTTTATTTTAGCAAACGTTTTCTTCGATAAATTCTTTATGCTAACCTGCGCAAAGCAAATTACGTATCCATTTATACGGAAAATTTATATTCAAGAATAATTTAGGACTCCGACGATCTTCTATTTCCTCCTGACTTGGACCAATAGCTTTAGCATAGCCTTAGATCTCTCCTAGTAGTAGAGCTTGCCGTAGTTCAACACAACAAAATTATGATAATTTACGTATATATTCCTAGCTAGTCTAACAGTGCATGCAAACAGCTATATTCAATGAGTATTCAACGTTTAAATTTTTTATTGACTGACATTGATAGCTCTAAACTAAGACGAAACGTGAAATCCCGCGAATATGGGTTGTTCGGCGAAGCTGTGCCCATATTAATTCGCTCACAACCTAGTCCTCTTCTATTTTTGAACCTAGCCCCATATTAAGCATTTTTAAGACTAGTCCTCTCTCTGATTTTGCAACCTCACCATCACCCATATTACTTTTTTCATGCTCCGGAGGAGCATTTTTATTACTTGTCCTTCTGTCATTTTAAAGGTTCCCTTTCCAGCAGTGAGCTAACGCAGATAAGGGCTTGAACAATGCAATAGGCAGGTCAAATGTGAGCAAATGGGCTTTCATTTGATACCAAACATGACCACATTTGAAGACTTTAATTTTGACCCACACCGGATCCACTGTGGGTGGGGCACCCACCCACAGGTCGGTGGGGCCACTTTTGTGGGTAGGATAATGACAAAAGTTGATCGCCTGCCAAGGGCTTTCATTTGATACCAAACTTGACCACTTTTGAAGACTTTCATTTTTGACCCACACCGGACCCACAGTGGGTGGGGCACCCACCCACAGGTCGGTGGGGCCAATTTTTGTGGGTGGCATAATGACAAAAGTTGATCGCCTCGCCAAGGGCTTTCATTTGATACCAAACTTGACCACTTTTGAAGACTTTCATTTTTGACCCACACCGGACCCACAGTGGGTGGGGGCACCCACCCACAGGTCGGAGGGGCCAATTTTTGTGGGTGGCATAATGACAAAAGTTGATCGCCTCGCCAAGGGCTTTCATTTCATACCAAACTTGACCACTTTTGAAGACATTCATTTTTGACCCACACCCGACCCACTGTGGGTGGGTAAGAGAAACACACCACAGGCTGTGTTTTTTTGCGAAAAAAACTGCGTACTTCCGCACTTTTTTTGAAAAATTCCGCAACTTTTTTCGAGCTCTGCGTAAAGTTCCGCAAAATTTTTGGCCTTGAGTAGAAATTTTCAGTCGTCTCTGATGAAAATTAAACGTATTTCACATACTTTTTGAAGCAAATTTTCAAAAAAATTTCGCGCCTTCGGCGCGTATTTCTATACGTAGACACCTTTTTAATCTTAGCCGAGTTAGAATGCATAGTGACAGCTATATATGCAATGAAGTTCTTAGCGATGAAAAATTTGCCAAAGCATATTTTTTAATAATTTTTGCCTTTTTAGCAGTTTGCTTATTGGTTTGCCGCTACTTCGGAAGGAAAAGGGCAAACCCTTATTCTCGTCGTTATTATTATTATTATTATTATTGGGTTGTCGCATTTTTTTTAAAAAGACAACCCTTTGTTATGGGAAAGTTTCTTTTATTTATTTATTTATTTATTTATTTATTATATCGGCAGGTAAACAATCTTGTCCCCCCTTTTTCTCGAGATTGGCTGGACCGATCGGGCTGAAATTATCAGTACCAGTTGGGGGTGTAAAGTGGTACCGGAAGTGCGGGTAGCCCGATACCTCCTGATTCCGGGAATGGCGGCTCCCGGAATTTTTAAAAATGGTAAGGGGACCAAGGGAAACGTAAAAATTTTTTGTCTCCGATTTCGCTCAAAAGTTGGCTTATAGGGCAATTCGACCATGCTGATTTCGAAACTGAAATCAGAAATTTCCCGGAAAATTTACGGATTTCGAGATATTCGTTACAGAAAATTCCGGATTTTGAAAAATTTCTTCAAAAGTAGTCGATATGGTACTTTCAAATGAAAGAGCTCGTCGAGCTGAGCAACTTTCCTTCTTGCGACATTTTCCGGAAATGTGTCTAGCGAAAGTTATAGCCGAAAAACTGAAAATCCGGGAATTCACGAAAACCCGGATTTTGGACTAAAAATTTTTTGTCTCCGATTTTGCTTAAAAGTTGGTCATAGAGTAACTCGACCACGCTGATTTCGAAACTGGAATCTAACTTTCCGGAAAATTTCACGGATTTCGAGATATTCGGCCCGGAAAATTTCGGATTTTGAAAAATTTCCCCAAAAGTGGTCAATATGGGGCTCAAATGAAAGAGCTCGTCGAGCTGAGCAACTTTGCTTCTTGCGACATTTTTTGAAAATGCGCCTAGCGAAAGTTCCGCCCGAAGAACTGAAAATCCGTGAATTCCCGGAAAATCGGAATTTTAAAACTTGTCTCAAAAGTAGTCGATATGGTACTCATTTGAAAGCCCTCAACGAGTAGGAAGACGAAGTTGCAATAGAACCAAGTTCTGAAAATGTACCAAAACTGAGTTTTGGCCCTTTAGATAAGAGGAAAATGAAGCTTGCGACAACCCGTTGATGCCGGTAGGATTTATTATTATTATTCTTCTTCTTCTTCTTCTTGTCCCCCCCTATTAACTCAGCCCAGGCTCACCGCCAGGAGCTGAGAATTTGGTGGGTATGTGGGGTTGGTCCCAAACCTGGCCGGTACCTTGTATTCATCGTAAGACCCACCCAGTCGACCAGGGCAGAATTTAATTTTTAAAATGGTTCTGGTTTAAAGGGGTTCTGGTTCTGGCAAGGCGATTCTCAAAAATGGTCGAAAACTTTTCTCTCCGATTTGGTTGAAAAGCATGTCCTGGGGTAATTCGGGGACGTAGATTCCAAATCTGCAATCGAAGTTTTCTAGCTTTTGTGAATCTCGAGATATGGCCAAAAGTTACACTGTTGGAGACCGCAAAACTGGCAAACTGCCCAGAAACGCCTAATATCGGTGTTTTTGAACTCATTAGTCAAGTTTAGCCGGTGGATTTGCTAGGACACCCTTTAAAGAGAAGAGTAAAGTAACTTTCAGCAATATTTAGTAGAAAATTTCTTATCCCAACTGCCCTTTTATGGACATAATAATTTTCAGATGAAGGTGTCAAAAATGGATAAAAACGTTTAATGTCCGATTTGGTTGAAAAGTCGGCCATAGGGTAATTCGGGGACGCAGATTCCAAATCTGCAATCGAAATGTTTCTAGCTCCCGTGGATCTCGAGATATAGCCAAATGCTACGCTGTTGGAGTCCGCAAAAGTGAGCAAATTGTTTAGAAAAGCCTAATATCAGTGCTTTTTTCGAAGCCGGTAGTGAAGTTGAGCTGGTGGATTTGCTATGACTCCCTTTAAGACGGTGTATCAAGTAACATTTAGCGATATTTAGTGAAAAATTAGTTATCCCAACTGCCCTTTCAAGGGCAACCATTTTCTAAGAAAGTTCCTTATCCCAACTACCCTTTCAGAGGCAACCATTTCCCGAAAATCGACGCTACAAAGTTAGCTGCCTAAAGAAAGAAGCGGCGGCAAACCATTCATGCCAGTTTAGCTTGTATTTTAGGATTTTACTGCCTGCCGAAACTAAACTTTTGAGAATTTCCACTAAGGATTTTCCTTTGGTTTACAAAATTTTTTCAGCTTCTGGGGGCTCCGCCCCCGAGACCCCCGCGTGTCTCTTCACTATTAAGTTTCATGTATATATATATATATACATATTTATTTACTCTTATATACACATGCTTCGGCTTTAGAAAAATCGTTATTTCTTGATTAATACTATGCCATAAATGTTAAAAATGTGTTTAAATACACCCAAATTACTAAAATTCATTAGTTATCTTTAAAAACTAAAAAAATAAGAATTTTGCAATTTTTTGCGAAATTCCGCAAAAAATTTTGGAGGACTGCGTAAAAGTTCTGCCAAAAAGTTTCGACGAAAAAACACAGCCCACAGGTCGGTGGGGCCACTTTTTGTGGATGGCATAATGACAAAAGTTGATCACCTCTCGCCAAGGGCTTTCATTTGATACCAAACTTGAACACTTTTGAAGACTTTCGTTTTTGACCCGCACCGGACCCACTGTGGGTGGGGCACCCCCCACAGGTCGGTGGGGCCAATTTTTGTGGGTGGCATAATGACAAAAGTTGGTCGCCTCGCCAAGGGCTTTCATTTGATACCAAACTTACTCACTTTTGAATACTTTCATTTTTGACCTACACCGGACCCACAGTGGGTGGGTCACCCACCTACGGTCGGTGGGGCCACTTTTTGATGGGTGGCATAATGACAAAGGTTGATCGCCTCGCCAAGGGCTTTCATTTGACACCAAGCTTGGCCGCTTTTGAAGACTTTCATTTTTGACCCACACCGGACCCACTGTGGGTGGGGCACCCCACCCGCAGGTCGGTGGGGCCAATTTTGTAGGTGGCATAATGACAAAAGTTGATCGCCTCGCCAAGCGCTTTAATTTGATACCAAACTTGACCACTTTTGAAGACTTTCATTTTTGACCCACACCGGACCCACAGTGGGTGGGGCACCCACCTACAGATCGGTGGGGGCCCGCTTTTTGTGGGTGGCATAATGACGAAAGTTGATCGCCTCGCCAAGGGCTTTCATTTGATACCAAACTTGACCACTTTTGAAGACTTTCATTTTTGACCCACACCGGACCCACAGTGGGTGGGGCACCCTCCCGGTCGGTGGGGCCACTTTTTGTGGGTGGCATAATGACAAAGGTTGATCGCCTCGCCAAGGGCTTTCATTTGATACCAAACTTGACTACTTTTGAAGACTTTCATTTTTGACCCACACCGGACCCACTGTGGGTGGGCGCTGTGGGTCAGGGGCGTATCCACCGACCTCGGCAGTATGCTCATCGTTTTCCGCGACCCCGATTTACTGTATATGGGTACCACCAAACGGCCAAAAAACACCATTTTTAGTGACTTTTAGGCCATTTCTAGTAAAAGTGGGACTTAGAAACTTTTCGCCCAAACAGGCCAAAAATGCGAAGTTTGGGCCCATCTCCTGAAAGCTAGGGAGCAAAATTAAAAAATCCCCCTCGTTACTTTATGCACCCCTACTAGTAATTTTCAAAAAAAAAGATACTAGACCTCTCCAGCTTCTGCCCAGTTCTAGAAAAAGTGTGACCAAAATTTGCGAAAAATAGCGAAAGTCCGACTTTGGGACCTTGGCACAGAGCCAAAATTGGCCAGGTGCCAAAATGACCAAAAAAAGGTAGCATGGGGGGATCCTGTCTACCAACATATAATAGTAGTATGGTGCTAAAATGCCCACATCGTTCCAACACTTCGCCGTAAAATGCATTTCCAGTAAGCGTTATTTACTCAGAAAAAAAAAAACAAACAGCACGGTAACTATCGCCTAGTGCAAAAATTCGAAGTTTCGAATTCGAACCAAAAGTATGGTGGTACTTGTAGTACTACTCGAGTTGTTTACGATGGTAACCTTTTTACCACTCCCGGGCCTCTAATTAGCTGGCACCAGGCCAAAACGGTCTCCAGGGGGGCCGCGCAGACACCTTTACACCCATATTATGTAGGGGCGCTATCGCGCCCCTACATAATTGATGAATCTGGACAAATTTTACATTAAAATAACGCTGAAATAGTGAGCTGCGGTATCTTGGAAATAGAATTTTTAATTTAGGCCTTTAAATTTTTTTTTGATTTTTAAGAAGCATTAAAATTTAACACGATTTTTAAGCATATGTTCCAATACTTCAAAAATTAACTAAAAATGTTTTGAAAGCCTTAATTTAAATTCTAATTCTAAGATACCGCACCTTACCATTTCAGCGTTACTCTAATGTAAAAATTTGTACAAATTCATCAATGTTTATCAGGAGATTTTGGCGCACGCGAAAAATGGCAACTTTCCCAATGCCTATGTTTAACACATGAAACCTCAACGTTGAGATGAAATTACTCGACAACCGTAAGACTTACGACTTTAATTTTAAAAACTCGTTAAAATATACCGTTTGGACAAATACCGTTTGAAATATGTAAAAATAAGCTGAGATCGGAGAAAGTAAAAAATGACCCAAAAGTGGACCCCCACCCCTTAAGTAAGACATATATATATATAAATATATATATATATATATATATATATATATATATATATATATATATATATATATATATATATATATATATATATATAGGTACCATGTATTATCTTTTTAGACACGTGGCGTGCCGACCTCTACAAGACCAGAGTACACGATACAAGAGGATAGCCTAAGTAACACATGCAACGAAGTGAAATAAAACTGATTCAACGCCAACTACAGACACAACTTCAATGTCCATCGCAACATACCCAATAAATTGAGATTTGGAGGCCCACTGCCGGGCCTAGGAACGGGTCTGGGCCCTCCTGGTCGCGGCGGCGGATGCATCCCTCGTCCTGGTGGCATCCCTGAAAAAACAGCAATACAAAAATCAAAAATCTACTGACAACACAAAAAACAAAAAGAATCGAACCAGTGAATTGATCCGATACACCAGAAATGATCAGTGATTAGCTCACAAAATAGTCACACCATTTTCATTCATTCACAGTAGGTGTGTGTGGCAGAGACAAAGCGTGACGTCTTCCTTTCTCTGATAAAAGGACACCCCCTCCCTTTCTTATCTCCCAAAGATTTCTGGACTGATAAAAAACTAGCAGCTATAGAAATCCGGCTCCATCACAGGGCAACTGTAATCATGAAACCTCTGGACCATGGTGACCATGGGACAAATGATGAGCACTTCCACAGACCCAAAGGAGACGACGACGAACTCAACGCGACAGACAAGAAGGAAGAGATGAACAGAGAAGAAGAGGAAAGCTCGGAGGTGAAAGTTGTCGAGTACCACGAAACGGAGCAGGCGGAAAAAAAGCAGCAGAGCAGCAGCGAAGAGGAAGAGTCGTCTGTGGATCCGTGCCCTGTGGAAACGGTGATTCAGGGACGCTGGAAAATCGTGGAGCGACTGGGATCGGGCGGATTCGGCGCCGTCTACAGGGTGGAATCCCTACAGGATGGCAAGGAGTATGCCCTCAAAATGGAGGACCCCAAGACGGCCAAGGATAGACTGATACAGTTGGAGGTCAACATTCTCAAACTTCTAATGGTAAATTGCAGAAATTAATTAAATTAATTTAAATCCTGTTCTTTTTCTAAGAATCCTGGGGGGGAGGTGCGTGGTGCAAGGCATAGGGGAAGAAAATAAGTTAAAATAAACCTATTTGTGTATCGAACAAATGCAAAAATCAAGAGAATAAGATTTATCTTAAAAAAGGTTCAAAATAAAGTGAAAAGCACGATGAAGTCGGAATGGTTTTAAATTTGATAACAGAGTCTTTCTCAGGAAAAAACATGATTTCGCCTCTTGTGAGGAAACGATTGTGAACGAATGTATGATGTACATATCTGTATATAAGGAAGAAGACGATGATATGGAGGACTTGCTCTTTACCTGCCCTGCCTTAGACACCCCACGGGTGCAAATGTTGTGGGGGTGGCCCCTACCCTGCTGGCTTTTTCCTAGGCAAAAACTTCAGAATAGAAAAATGTTTCAAAAATGCTTAAAAAATAGCTATTTTTTGCTGCTGGGGTAAAAATTATGCAAATTCTTAATTTTAGCAATTAACTATTTTTAAATTAAATGTAAGTTTAAAATAGCTAAAAATGCTTAAAAATGCCTAAAAATCCGGCGAAGCCGGAAAAATTTTTCAAAATTTTTCTCAAAACCATATTTTTCCGGACACTTTGGAGTTTTGGGGGGGAAGGCCCGAATACGGGGGCGATTCTGGGGGGGGGGCGACCCAAGTTTGGGGTGGGGAGCCGATTTCTGGGGGGAGGGGCGCCCCCACACCCCCCCCCCTTTAGGAAAAATCCAACCCTGGATCTGCTTTATACCAACCCAGTCCTGGTGGTACGGTTTTTGGAGGCGGCGGAGGTCCTTGCCAGAGGTGCCCCCACCCATATACCAAGCGATCTGGGCCCAAAATTAGAGAGAGAGAGGACTGCATGAGGAATGCCTGAGTGAGGTACTCTCGCAAGAAGCCCACAAGAATAAGCCCAGATACAGTACCGTTGATACAAAACGTCGAAATCCACAGAATTATATAGACTTAATATTATGTAAAGATTTGATACGTATACGAAATCGCTCCAAAAGCTAGACAGAAATAGCTCATTCAACTCCACCAGTCAGGGAAAGCAATCTTAAGATAGGTATGCAAAAGCAGTCAAAACCAATTTCACTATTAATAACACCTGCCCACACCACGGAAGGAAACAAAAACAGCATACACTAAAGCCAAGCCAAGATATTCTGAATAAAATTTGGTTTAAATTAACCAATAATTTAATCATTGCTATCTATAGACTCTCTGTTTCAGGGTCAACCGCACACAATTCCTCTGATCAGCTGCGGCTACTGGGACGACTACGACGAACAGCCGGAGGATCCTTCATCGAGCTCTGCCAAACAGAGAGAGGAGAAAAAGTCAAAGAAATGCTCCAAAAGGAGGAGAGACTCGGGACCGGGACCAGCGTACATGGTGATGCGTCTGGTAGGTCCAGATTTGGGCTATCTGAAGCATGCGACTCCCAAGAACCGATTCTCCCTCTCCACCTCCATCCGACTGGCTCTGGAGTGTCTTCGAGCCCTGAAGGAGGTCCATTCCATCGGCTACATCCACCGGGACATCAAGCCGTCCAATTTCGCCCTCGGCACGGACTGGACCGCTCATCCGCGCGGTCACATCTTCATCCTGGACTACGGGATGGCCCGGCGCTATGTGGACGGCGAGGGCCGACATCGGCCGGCCCGACGGGAGGTCGGCTTTCGTGGGACGGTCCGCTACGCCTCCCTCAACACCCTTCACTATCGGGACATGAGTCGTCGGGATGACCTCTGGTCCCTGCTCTACTGTGTCATCGAATTCCTCAAGGGCCGTCTGCCTTGGCGTCATGCGGACAATCGACGGGAGAATCGGGCCCTAAAGGAGGCGACGTCCCCTGTGGAACTGATGGAAGGCTGTCCGCCCGAACTCCTGAGCTGGTATCTGTATCTGAACAGTCTTGGATACACAGACACACCGGACTATGGGCAGATGAAGTCGCTGCTACAGCGAGTACTCCAGCGTAAGGGCATTCTGCTTACCGACCCTTATGACTGGGAACTCCAACTGCCCACCGCAGGCGAAGTCAACACCACTACTACTACAAAGTATCATGGAGGATACGGGGAAGCCAAATCAGTTTAGTTGCAACTCTATCATCATGGACAGAACATCAAGAGAAACAGAAATTGACTCATATTATGAATTGTTTCTTTGGTCGGTTTCACACAGAATCCACAGATATTATATAATCGCCGGGTAGGGGGAATCCTATTTGAGACAGTTTATGAACCCTTCCTTCAACTGCTATTTTGCAAATTCGTTTAGAAAAATATGCAACTTCAGTATATAGCAAAAATCTGCTTTTCAGTTCTGCAATGCTTTTGTCTCCATGTCACAGAGTGTTTCTGAAGAAGATGCTACTGTGTATGTATGTATGTACGGTGCACTACTGTTGTGATTTTACAGCTTGTATCTCGTCTTGGGGGGAATGCCTCAGTACTTATCTCAAGATGGTGGAAAAATTGAAAATGCTCTCAACAAACTTTGTAACACTGACGTTTCTGTCTGAATCGTCACGCCGATAGACAAGCCGAAATTATTATTAGAACCATAACACCACCACAAACCCCAATGCAATGCAAAATCTACGCAAAGGAAAACCACAACTACAATACTACAGAGAAGCACAATGAAAGCAATGAGAGGATACCTAAGAGAGGAGCTCTTCCAGTCGGTGGGGCGCCGCCGCGCCCCCCACGAAAGGGCGCGCCACCCGGGGGTCCACCCCTCCCGCCATAGGGTGGACGATTTACGGCCACACGACCCAGAGGAGTGGGCGGACCCCCACCCCCGCCCCCGCCACCGCGAGGGGGGCCGAAATTGGGTCGAGGCGGCGGTGGGGGCAGTGAATCATAGGCATCCTCCTCCTCCTCATTATCCCAATCATTCCTGGAGGATCTGGTGTTGGACGGGGTAGTGGAGGCGGTGCCACTGTCCCAGCCAGCCTTCCCATGCTTGACGACGGCGCCGGGCGGTGGGGTCTGGGACAGGCCTCCGTCCGCACTGATGCAGCCCTCCTGGCGCAGTTTCTCCGCCAGATTCACACGAACTATCGGGGTCTGCTTCAACTGAAACAACAGCCAAAAAATGGTGGATACAAATACATACAATAGGAACTGTTATACCTTCCATCCAAATAGAAAATGACAAAAGACAAAAAGGCAAACCACCTCTCATCACTTTACGATGTTGCAGTAATTAGTAAATTATAAATATACATACGCTTTACAAATTAGTTTAGAACCTTAGTTTTGAAAACGGCTAACCAAATGTAAGACAACAAATATTTCTCTCTTAACTGTCTGTCTGATATTTAGACAGCACAAAACATGAAACAAGAAAGCAGCAGACAGCAGGAATTGACCAAGTTTTACTACTGTCTCCCTGAAATTACACTATTTCTTCGTACTAAGAAAGAAACAAATATATTAAGACAAAAAATATGAAGACAAAGACAAATCAAAGAGTATGTAAATGTATAGTAGAGCTGAGTTAACTCACAATTTCATCATCTGGACTGATGAATCTGGATGCAATGCTGCTGTTGAGGATCTTGGTGGATCCTCCGGCCGAGGGCAACGCAGAGCCCCGACCCAGCGGCGTCAGATTTCCACCGGTGGCTGAGCCCGGGACCCCGCCCAGGGCATAGGGATTCCGACCCGCCGCAGGAGGAGGGCCGCCCTCGCCCCCGCCCTCACCCAATTCCGCCATCAGGGCTGTATACTGAAACAGGGAGATAGAAAAAAAACATCGCAAAGCTATTACAGAGACAACAGTAAGGATCAGTGTGTACGTATGTACACAGACACACTCTATATACACAGTTGCCTGAACTGATTAAGGACAAAAAGTCAATTCTAGGTTAGGAAATTCTGTTAGGCTGGAAAAAAGTCTCTGGAATTTAGTTGCGTGCGATAACTTCTGCTGGACAATGTTTGAAGATTGAGCGGCAAAAACAGAGGTTTTCGGCAAATTTGTGACATTTTCTGAAAACACTGTAGAAAAGTTCCAAAAATGCCTAGCTTTTTCCTTCTAGGCGAGAGAGAGAGGCTATGGAGGCCGCCCATAACATCACATGGCTTTTCAAAAAACACTCAACCCTGGAGGAACTTGTGCTGAGTGGGGGAGGGGAGGGTACCTCTGATGAAGACAGACAACGGAGGAGGACCAAGTGGAGCAGGGTTTTTTTTTCAAAATCGGACCTGTGTAAATCTTGTGTAAATTTAAATTTCACTGTGTATTTTTGTTTGAAGCTGTGTAAAATTTAAAAGTATCGTTTTTCAACTGTAATATAAAATAAAATACATTTAGACGTTATTTTCTTACTACAATGTTATTTTCGGATCATTCAAACCAAAGCTATGCCAACTGCACTTGTGTAACATTTCGAAAGAAGCCACGCGGGGGGTCTGGGGGGCGGAGCCTCCCAGAAGTTCAGAAAATTTTGTAAATTGCAATAGAATTCATAATGGAAATGTTTAAATTCATTAAATGTCAAAAATAAGATTGGACAAATTCAAATTTCTGAAAAACACTTCGCCTACTGAAACGATTTCTTTATTTTTCCAACTTTTTGGAATAATTTTTTCACAAACTTGCTGGTCACGTACTAAGGTTCGATGCTTTAACTGCTACTGGGCACGGCTCCATATAGTACAGACACACCAATTATACAACGGAGGGGGGGGGTCTGGGGGGCGGAGCCCCCCAGAAGTTGAGAAATTTTTTAAATTAACGGCAGAAACGGCATTGAAAAGTTGTATTCCTTTAGCTTTCGTATTGAATATTTCTTGGGTTGTATGGCAACTATTTTTAGGCTCTGACTGCTTTTATTATTATTATTATATATATATATATATACAAGAGAAGAAATCATATTGAATACTAGCTTCAGAAAACATATGTATAGTTAAATACGAATAAATACTAGCTATTTACGAATATTCGCACGCAGTACGAAAATAAATTATACGCAACTGTATAAGTAGAAGCATTAAGACTTAGGAGAATAAAACACCCATAACCATGTTGATGCAGAAATGCAGAAAACCATTCTAAACCATTGGAAACAGGCGGGGGTCTGGGGGCGGCCTCCCCCAGTTAAAAGCTAGAGCTTTTTTAAAACTTAAAGACTTGAAAACTATTTTTTCAGAGCACTTTTTGTAAAAATTTTCGAAAATTTGGCTGTGTATTTTGCTGTGTAAATTAGTTTTTCACTGTGTAAATTAATTTTTTTTGTGTAAATACACAGTATTTTACACAAAAAAAACCCTGAAGTGGAGCATGGGTACGTGTGCACGAAGCAACAAGCAAACGGAGATTACTGCAAATTTTATCCACCAAAATTAACATGGACGTAATCTGCAGAGGAAAAACCCACCTCGTCGTCCAACTGAGCTCGATGCTGAAACTGGGAAGAACTGGGCATAGTTCCGGGCGGCTTGCTTTTGCAGTCCTTCCCCAGATGACCCATACCGCCACACACTGTACAGATCTACAAAAGAACAAATAAACATCCATCGAAACAAGAATGTTGAAGAAATGGTTGCCTTGGGTGAACTAATCATACACGAATTTCAGTAGAGTGCCAGCGAAGTACTGCCGAATCTAATTTGCATAAAATTGTTAGCCATTAGCCACATAATTCATATTCATGTGCTCCGACCTGACAGCACATGAAGTAGAATCAGGAGACATACACCAGTGATTAACCAAAGATAACCATATTATCATTTTCATCAAAAGTTTTGCATGGCAATATTGACATTTATACGTGGTGGAGGAAGGGCTCCACAACTTCTCCAGAAAAATGCTGATCTACTCACGACACTGACAGGGAGAGGGCAACAAAAACGGTCAAATTGAGTCTCTAGCTAAATGAAAAGTAAAGTCTGACATAAAACCAACATACACATGTACGTACGTACGTACGTAAACAGTACAGTACTGTGGTCTGCTTACAATAGTATGCGTAACATTGGGGGCATCAGGGCACTCCCAGGTCTTGTGGGTGAGGGCGCCACAGTTGCTGCAGCGACTGGCGAGGTCCTCCGCCCGCAGCGTTCCATTCAGGAGGGCCAACTCCCGCAGTTGCAGCTTTCGCAGTTCATTCTCGCCCTCCGGGACCTCCAGGCCTTCCTTGATTATCTGGGTAATCTAGAGCAAACAAACAAACAAACAAACAAACGATGGAAAAAAACTCCACCTTTATACCTTTTTTAAGATGCTTAAAAGCCCGATAAAATAGTGAAATACCCTATGATTTCAGTGTAAGCTGTCGAGGGCACTCGCTAAAAAACCAGAAAAACACTGAAAAATTGGGAAAACGACCAGGTTTTCTTCGCAAGCTCACAGTTCGGTTCCAAGAATTTTTGGTCAGACTTTAGTTAACTAATTAATTAATTATCATATTATCATCGGACGAGACTCACCCTGTCGACGGCCCGTTTGATGCAGGCGGGATCAGGAGACGTGATGTAGGCGTGCAGGGGTTCATCCTCCCCCGGAAGGGGCTGACCATCCTTCCGACCGACCTTACCCTCCTTCACAGAGCCCTTACCCCGGATGATAATCTTTGCACCCGTCTAGAGCAAAGCAAAATTCACTCACTCACAATAGCAACAAATTAGCGCAAGCTTATGACCTGGCTTATTTTTACTGGGGGGGGTGCCCCCTCTACATCACAATAAATCCCAAAAATTGCCAAATTTTACCGTTTCTACCCTAAATTTTCAATTTTTTTTACGATTTCGGCGAATTTTTAACAAACATTTACAATTTTAGCCTAGCATAAAATAAGTCATTTTTAGCAGTTTTTACACAAAAAACAGCAAAAATTCGAAAACAGTTTTCACAAATATGACCCCCTTTTTCGGTGAGTCTCCTCCTCCATCACTCCCACTTCCCTCCATCTTATCGATTATTTATTTTCCTCCATTTTTTTGCAACACCAAGGGAAACAATGTTTTTTGGTGCGCGAACCTCTTTTTCCAGCATTTTAAGAGTATTTCCACGCGGTCCAATGATGAGACCCACAAAGTTGACCTCTGGATGATCGTCTTGCGGAATCCAAACTCTGTCATTCAGACGAACAGTTGGAGCTCTACAATCAAAATCAATCAAATCAATCGATTACAGTTCTCAGAATGCCACACTTTACACAGACAATATTGGTTAGAAACCAAGCAGATTTGTATTGAAAAATGACAGTTTTTTTCAAAATACTATGACAAGCGTGTACAAAACAGGGAGTCTGAAGTACTTGTAGTCCACAGGGGGTTTGTAGTTCGGATTGAGTTCCACCAGGTTCTGCACAAGCTGATGTCGTTCGTGCTCCAGACGCTGCTTCGTTCGGAACTCCCGCGTATTGAGGCGAACACCGCGATTGTCATAGACCGGCTCCGGAGACGGGGATCTACAACAGCATCATTACAGTGCATACATCCATTCACACACACTCGGCAGTGTATACTAGCTCAGCTCGTAGCGTCTTGACCAACAACACTGTCTCACACTTTCACAAAAGGGCAGTAGTGATGCACTTGTATGCTCCCATACGTCTTGTATATAACATGACGTATGTATATATACACGCCTATTGTGTAGGCCACTATGAAGGGAGACATGCCATTAGGGAGGCCCTCTACTCAGCAGAGAGATCATTCCCCAGACGATCCATCTAGCCTCAAAAACTGCCCAGTCTACCCCTCTCAAAAAAGATTATCGCTAATAACATCAGGTCTAACCCCATGGCAGTCAAGCCTCAGATAATACTCAAGACCAGAAATCCTTTCCACTCAGTCCCCAATTTTATAATCTTTTCTTGCTAAGTTATGGAAGTACATCAAGAAAACGAGGTAAACACGGGCTAGCAGGCGGACCAGCAGGACTAGTTCTCCCTGGGTGAGAGCGCTCACATCGCACATTGGCTTTGCCTTAGTGACTGCAGGCAGGCGTTTTTCATTATTTATATATTTAAAGAGTCAGTCAGTTTTTTTAGTCCATCCAAACACAGAAACCAAAACTTCAATTTGGTAAAAAATTTCCTGTGCCTAAAGATTTTGAGAACGGATTATGCAGACTATAGATGAGATGAGCGGATTGCTGCAGCTGAGTCGGCCATCTGAAAAGTAAAATGAGTAGTTTAAGGCCAACCATAGGACTATCCTGAAATTATCCTGAAATGAGTTAAAAGTTAGACAGGACTGGAAACATCAGCTAAGGTTTGACTGATCATTCAGTGGAGAACTCCGCAAGACTCCTAACCACCTGAAAATGAGTCAAAAAAACCTATTTTAGTAGACTGAATTGGCATCTGCGCTTCCGTTTTCCAACAATCCATCTCCAGAATCTAATCCGGTTGGCTGAAGGAGAAGGAGGAAGGAAGCTGAAAAGCGAACGATACTAATTCCACTAGCGCTGAACTGCTCGCTCTTTCCGCTTTCTGTCCTGTACATGGCATTTTACAAAAAGAAAATGCAATAAAATTATCTGGTGTCGTCGACAGGAACTTCATTTTTCCAAACGGCTCTGCTGAAAGAAAACCTAAAATGTTTGGATCAGAGAACCCAAGGAGAGGATCTTTCTGTCACGATTCCGTCCGCCCGCAAGTATCCTGAAAGGACGCTTCTTCTCCCAATGTCGCAAGACACATCAGTTGAACGGATTAAACGTTGGAAAAAACCATGTTTGAGGCATAAGAAGCCAAAACATTTATAATAAAAGCCAAAGTGTTCAGGGCCGCGTTGCAAAAGATTCTCCTAAGTACCCTACCCTCCGACCAACTAAACCAGTTTCAGAAGATTTCTCCTTTGTGTAGATGGCGCTGGTCCTAAACTCAGGTAATACGAGAAACATTATGAGTGGTGGATAGCACTCCTAGCCTAGGAGAATCGTCTGATTGAAAGAAGGGCCGCGTTGCGAAAAATTATCCTATGCCTAGAAGGGCTCCAAGCTCAGCTTAGGTGGCCACTTAGCAGAATTTGGTTTCAAGAGATTCTCCTAAGCAAGGAGTGATATCCACCGCTTCAACATTTCTCCCAAGTTAGGAGTAGCGCCAGCTAAACTAACTTAGGAGAAGTCTTTTGAAACGGGCTTAAAAGGTCTCTTAACTCCCTCCTATACAGCTCCTAGACATCCTCCTAAGTACCTTTCTAGGACACTTAGTAGAATCTTTTGCAACGCAGGCTCAGGATTTCATCTCTACTCGACACCTAACCTGGATTCACAAGCTACGCCATTGTAACGGAGCAAGGAAGGTGCGGGGAGGCGAAAAACTCGGACAACAAAAAATAGTGAAAAATGAAAAGCTTAAGCTTAATATTTTAAAGTAGAAACAAATGTATTTCCAAAGTGTCTTAAAATCACCACCCCAAAACCATTAAAACCAAATTTAATAAACAATGACATTGATTATCTGCTATGATATCAACAAAAGTGAGGTGAGACTCTCCATTTTATGTTACAATGCCCCATTACAACGGTCACTTCTTGGCAAATTGGGGGGGGGGCGGGGGAATGGGGCAGCCCTCATCGAAGGGGGGCTCACCCGACTGTTCACGCTTCACGTGCAAAGACTGTGAAAAATCACTAAAAATGACTTATTTAAGGTGTTTGCAAGCGAAAATTTCCAAAGCGAAGCCTGCAAATGTTTTAAAAATTTAGGGTAAAAATAGTAAACTCCTCCGAGAAACACCTAAACGCACATATGGCCTAACCGGATGCTGGGTTTCGATCCCAAATCAAAATTCGGTTCACAATCAAGGAAGTCTCACCCAATAGAAATTAACGTCAACAGATAATTTCTGGAGACTGGCATCTTGGAAACTGGCATTTTAGCCCCCTCCCCCACTTTTTTGACGGTTGCCCAAAAGTGTCGAAAAATTAAGTTTTCGAAGTCACATTTTTAAACATTTTCTCAAATTTCAGCAAATTTACAAACTCAAGCAACACAGCGATATCCACCTGCACTTTTAAAACACTAAAAATGGCAGCTAAAAAAGCAAAATTTAGAAAAACTGTTTCAGTTTTTCACACCTACAAACGAACAATTAGTTACGGATAATTAGCAGAGTCACACTACTGATTATAACAATAGGAACAAAAGTTCTCAATCTACTACAATCTCCAGAAATTATCTATTATTCTGCGATGTTTTTTTAGATTGTAGGCTTCTCTGATTCCATGATTTATATACCGGGCTTTTTCTAGGCGAAAGAAATGGGGGCAGGAAAGTGAGGGGCCCACTAATGGAAAACATAAAAATTGGGGAAAATAAAATTGCCTAAAAATGCTAACAATAAAGGCGCAATAGCGTATTTCTACGTAAACTGTTACAATTTAGTTGAGCTCAAAAGTCAAGTTTTAGACGATTTATGACCAAAATATTCCGGCGAGGCAAAGCTATGGTAAAAATGCTTACCACAAATCCCTAAAATTCGGCATGTTCTGGTTCCTTAAAATGAGTGAGGATGGCCCAATATGGGGGGGCCCAAAAAGTTAAGAGGCGTCCCCACCCTCCCCCAGTAGAAAAAGCCCAGTGAATGGCACAAAAATTAAAAACTGTGAACGACATAACTTCAGTGTTCTTCCTTCACATTTTCAGAGTTCCTTCACACTGCCCTTAGCAAGTCAAAATTAGCCTTATACCCACAACAGTCGTGTCCTACAGATTCTAATCTAAAAGAGACTGCTAAAATTAACAACACAAAATAGCATTAAAAAACTCTGTATGAGAAAAACCGTCCGGTAGTGCAATCCCAGCACTGGATCAGCCGGAGTGTGCTGAAAAAACTGAGAGAATGAAACAAAGAATTATATGGAGAGGGCCAGGAGACATTATTGGACAGTTTTTGAACCACCTTTCTTCAGGATTGCAAGAAATTCCATAGTCGCCAGATCGCAGCTTCCTCGTGATTTCTTCAATTTGCAATTGCACTAAAATTGTCCCAACAACCACAACAACATAGTCATTATTAATACACACAAGACTAATAATATAGAAATTATTTTTCATTATCATTTAGTATATATAAGTTTTTTATAAATTTAATGTTGGTGGGAGGTGGTAGAAGAAGGGTTTGAGAATGCAATGGCCCTGCCAGGACAGAGCTAAAAATCTGAAAGAATATATATAAATAAGGAAAAGTTTAGCTGATGCCACAAGTGCAAGCAAATTGTGGGCTATACCTGAAAGTAAATTTTCACGTTTTATGACTAGACAAATTTATTGCCTGCAAGAGCAAAGAAATACAATTCCTGGAAATTAGTGAACCTGAAATTGAAAACGTAAAGTCTCAATTTATTGGCACACAAATGGCTACTCTGACTTGAAGCTTTTTCGAAAAACTTCAACGATTTCCAACGTAATATATGCGTATACATTGCTAGCGTAAATGATTTTAATAACCTGAAAAGTGGCAAATGCATATGCCTTCACGATTAAAAACATATTATGTCGGCTTTAGTTTAACAAAGAGGCTGATTTAAACAAAAAGGGGTGTTACATAATATATATCATGCAACAACAAATTTGAGTCTGCAATACCAAAAGGGAATAGTGCAAGGAAAGGACCCTGGAGAAAAAAATCAAGTTTAGATAAATTGAATGTTTATAAAATTAGACAATTTGTATCTAGATATTCTTCCAGCCGAAAAACTATTAGAACATTGTTAAAATTGTATATATCTCTAATTTAATGAATAATATTGGTTTACCACGAATACGACGGCAAAATTCTAATTTCAATAAATTAATACATGTCAACAAATTAAACCTATATATACAAACTTACGCAGGTATCAAACAGCTGCAAACCAGTACCACAGACATTATACATATAAAAAACAAAAATGTAAATATAAAAAATGAAAAAGGTTATACTTACTGACATAACATTTCTGCTGTTCCTCGGAGAGATTGGAGGGTATGGTGGAAGGCATCCCGGGAACGACCGTCTTCTCCTCCTCCGCCGCCCATCGGGACTTCCGCTTCCGCTTCCGGTCTCCGGCAGAATCCCCCCCACCCATACTATTATCCGACAACTGCTGCTGAAACTGTGAGGGCGTCTGAAAACCAGGGAATCCACCACCGGACTGTCCGAATGACCCGGGAAATCCCATTCCCCCTGTGACGCCGCCACTTCCCGGCATCTGGGCAGATCCGCCACCCGGCGTGCCAGCGGAAGCCGCAGCGGCATGATACTGCTGCATGAAGGCGGCCGGAGAGCCTTGGGGCGGCTGTAGGGCGCTGATGCTCTGAAACGAACAAACACGAAGAGTCAATCAACCACAATCACTCACTCACTTAGACAGTCACATCAGGAAAATAATCCACCAGGCGGATCCACGAAGGATACAAGGCGCCCATTGGCTCTCTCATGTTTCGGACTAAGGCTTTGCCTTAGTGACTGCAGGCAGGCGTTTTTCATTATTTCTCTATTAATCACTTAAGGAAGGCACAAGCCGCTTCAAAACCCTTCAGTTCCATCAGAAATGCAGTGTCTCTGTTCCTACTCCTAATTTTGTACGAGCATATACATGTATAGTACGCGCCAAAACAAACTGCCGTTTCACTAACAAAAGTGACTTGACGTCAGTGACATTGTCATTACAAATCTGTGCATTCAGCTTGCAAAAGAAAATGTAAACAAAACGTGTAATCCAAATGTCAGTGACAGGCATAAAATTTGTAAGTGAAACGTCAATTTATTTTGGCGCGCACTGTATATATCAATCAGCTTTAGCAATTAGCATACATCTGGCTTTTTTCTACAGGGGGGGTGGTGGGGGCCCCCCAGAAATCCGTCGACCCAGACTTGGGTCGCCCCCCCCCCAGGATTCGGGCCTACCCCCCCCCCACCCTAAAGTGCCCGGAAAAATAGGGTTTTGAGGGAAAATTTTGAAAATTCTTTCTGGCTTCGCCGGATTTTTACCCATTTTTAGCTATTTTAAGCTTAAATTTAAGTTAAAAATAGTCAGTTTTTTAGCTCAGCAGCAAAAAATAGCTATTTTGTGACATTTTTCTAAAAATTTTTCTTCCCCCCACCCCAGAAATCCGAGCCCCTTCAGACCTGGTGGGGGACACCCCCCCAGAAATTTTTGCCTAGGAAAAAGCCAGTACAAAGAGAAACAATGAAAAACGTCTGCAAGGCAAAGCCTTAGTCCGAAAAAGGAGAGAGCCAATGGGCGCGGTGAGCGGTGAGGTTAATAGCGTAAGTAGTAAGGTTAAGTACTATGAACATACAAAAACGTACCGATCTGGACGGTAACATGTTGCCAGAATTGGTGAGCGACGCTGACTGATTCTGACCGGTACCTGGTCCAGCCCCGCCAGAGGAATAGTCCCGACTAGATCGATCACGATCACGGTCGCGATCTCGATCTCGATCTCTGCTGGAGCGATCTCTATCCCGATCCCTGCTTCGACTGCGACGATGAGAACGCCGTCCACTTCTCCCACCGTCTGGACTGCGACTCCGACTTCGGCCGCCGCCTCCGCCGCCGCCACTTCGTCGGGATCGAGATCTGGAGGAGGAACGATCACGACGGGAGGATCGACGATCCCGATCACGATCTCGGCGATCCCCACCACGATCCCGACTCCGGCGACGACTCCCACTCCTTCTTCCTGATTCCCTGCAATCAAACCAGACGTAGACAATACAAGTCAAGAGGCATAGTCATAGAGTCATAGTTCTTAGGTACAGATGAACTCTGACGACAAAGAGAAAAAAGCGGAAAAGAGACAAAAACGTCACAAAATCGATTAAAAATTACAGCGGAAATATCTCTGCGTTACCATGCGCTATTCTACCCTACGTATTTCCTTGCATTGTGCATTAAATAAATACAGGTTCATTTAATACTGAATATTGTATACGGACATACAGGTCCTGATTTCTGGCTGGCTTTTTAGTGGGGTCCCACACTTTTCGGAGCGCTCCGCTCCTTTTCCGCACGCCCCCGCTCACTCAAGTAGCCAAAATTTGCCAAAAAATTAAGTTTCAATCGTTCAACCACACTTTAAAATTCACATATATAAACATATTCACGTAAACTCTAAGCAAGCAAGCGCAAAGCTCCTCCGTGCGTGCAAACTGACCGATCACGTGATTCTCTGGATCTATCTCGTTCATGATCTCGACGGCGTCTACTGCTCCAATCTCGATCATTCTCCGCACCATCACGATCCTCACCACCACCACCGCCGCCACCACTGGACTCCGGTGGAGGAGGTCGACCACCAGAGTCTCCACCAAACTGATGACGATCATCCTGATCAGTCAAGCCTTCCTGTCCTGACTGAGCTGAAGAGGAAGGTGGTGGCGGCGGCGGCGGAGCGGCATGACTCTGGGATGTTGGCGGGATATGGTTCCCACCGTCAGAGGAGGAGGATATGCCATTCTCATCCTCCAATTCCATGTCTTCATCGTCGTTGTCCATGTCCTCACTTGGACGTCCGGAAAAGCCACCAAACGAGGGCAAATTCGGAGGAGGCAAGGGCGGGGGCAGGGGAGGACCGTAGTAGGCCGCAGCCGGAGCAGCTCCTACCCCACCACCTCCCTGATGAAATCCACCCCCGTAGCCACCTTCGATTGGACGGGGCGGGGGTGGAGGAGGCGGCGGGGGAGCACCACGCTGTCCCATAGCTCCTCCAGCTCCATCCTGGCCGAAAAGAAAATCTGGGGGCAATGTAGGGCCTTCTGGAGCTAAACAATATGCAAATACACGACGTATACCACATGCACATCATATAGAAGAAGAAGAAAAGGTTTATTTCTGGAACAAAGTATAGTAAAGGTTCGAAAAAAAATACACCGGCCGGGTCCGAAAAAAAAATACACCCACCCTAACTCAGGCTAGAAGCTAGGGAGCCCAGCCAAACTGTACCCCATAATAGCGCAAGCTGATTTATATCCAGCCATGGTATGACTGTTTCCCTAAGGCCCCGCACTCACGCAGACTGAGGACTCAAAAATGGTACTATGAAAAAGTTGGTTTTCAACTTTTGGATCAGTTGGCAACTTTTTGGCTCTTGTTCGCTACACTAAAGCTATAGTAGCACCTATTGTTTTAACATAATACACATTGCTTCTAGTTTTTTTGGCAATAGGTTCGGGCGCCCCTGCGCCGCACAGTTGCGCAGCAGCGGGTGTGTTTTTTTTCGGACCCGCTGGGCACTTGGGTCCGAAATGAAAATACACCTAAAAATTCTTATTTTAGCAGCTAGAAATCGACCAGGTGTCGAGTTTCCGCGTTTTTAGCAGCATTTATGGCTGTCGCATGCACTGACGGTCTCCTGGGTTGGTTCCAAGGGGTCAATCTTTATCTTACTACAGTGTCGTATGATTGGCTTGAAAATTTGTCCTCAACAAACCAGAACTTTACTGGGATGACTTTTAGCGCTGTTTTATGCTAGCATTCACAGGTATTGCAGTGATTCCAGTAATACTGATTCAATTTTAGAAGCGAGTAGACTGTAAGTACTGCGTTTTCAGGACCTCAAGCCGCTGTAAATTGCTTGCTACAGCCTCAGTAACAAAAGTCGACGATATTCCGGGTAGTTAGAGCATTGAAACGAGTTGAAAAAGACAGGACAATTACGAATCTAGAGTAAACTTAATAAAATAATACCATTTGGTAAACTATAACTACTTTTGCTACGTTCACATGCTCAGATCGGGCTACCAAGTTCCTCAGCAGACAAGCTTTCAGCACTGAACTGAAAACTCTTAATTTTTTCGACTTTGAATGAGCTAAATGATGGTTTATAATCAATTGTGCCAATGGCTAGAGAATTAAAAACAACGTAGACGACCCCTTCCGGTAGGCATTGGGATTCCAGAACTCATGTTAACAGCCATGACCATCTATGACGGTTTTCAGAAGGTCTTCTAGATGTCTGCTGGATATTTATTCTTTGTCGTTACGTTTGTTAAGAATAAAAAACAAAATATGGCCACTGAATAAGCAACATTATAGACATTACTGCGTGATAAAAACAGTATCTGGCCAGATGAAAAAGTTTTTCGGGATATATGCGGTAGGCGGCGTATCTAATGAAAATTAACCACCATAGACTGGAAAGATGGGTCAATAGTCAACGGAAAATGCATGAGCAGCATCTGTATATACGATTTGTATAGTCATTTTGGCACTAGATAATGAAAGTGCGAATTTTTGGCCCTGTATTTTTTTCGACCCCGTGTATTGTATTTTTTTCGACCCCGTGTATTTTTTTCGATTTGGGTCCGAAAAAAATACAGTCAATTTTCAAAATTTTTCTGAAAGCACAGCCCTTGCCCGGGAACTTTGGGCATGGGAAGAAACTAGACCCCACCCCACACATGCTGGGCCATATCCGGGATCTCTACGGCAATCCCATAAAAAGTTATCCAAAAAGTTGCCAAATCGTATTTTTTTTTTCGAACCTTTACTATAATTCATATTTATAGAAGCAGCAGTAACTTATACGTATATACATGTTTACAAGTTGCAACATGTTATATATATATATGCATGCTTATATAACTAAGAAACACGGATTAGTATGAAAATAGGTTAGTCGATAAATACAAAGATACTATTTAATTTAAAGAATACAAACAATTTGAAGGTTCCAAGAAAAGGGGAAGGGGAAACCATTTGCTGGCTTTTTCCTACCGGCGGGGGGTGGGGGCCCCCCCCAAAATCGCCCCCCCCCCCCAGGATTCGGGCCTTCCCCCCCAGAACTCCAAAATGCCCGGAAAAATAGGGTTTTGAGGGTTAAAATTTTCCGCTTCGCCGATTTTACCATTTTTAAGCATTTTTTAGCTATTTTAAGCTTAAATTTAAGTTAAAAACAGTTAATTTTTTAGCTTAGCAGCAAAAAATAGCCATTTTTAGACATTTTTTGAAAAATTTTTCTCCCCCCCCCAGAAATCCGAGCCCCCCCCAGACCTGGGGGGGGGGGGAACCCCCCCTGACTTCCCCCCCAGAAATTTTTGCCTAGGAAAAAGCCAGATTTGTCTGGTTATCGAATGCCCCGTCCCCGTAGAAATTTCGATAAATCAATTTTTGACAAAGATCGTTCAAACGCAGCGGGATTTGCTGCATTCACAGCATTTGTAGGCAATTCATTCCAAGGGTTTATGACCCGATTTGTAAAAAATCCTTTACAAGATTCATCAACTACAGACATTGTTTTGGATTTTAAAACGATGTCCTCTTAGTGCTAGATTTCTCGACAAAGTGAACATATCAGCGCAGCTCAGACTTGAGAAATTGTTAACTATTCTATAAACTAATTTTAAATCTGTTTTCAGTCTTCTCAATTCTAAAGATTCAATTCCACACATACTTAAGCGTTCGGTGTAGCTTTTATTTCTCACACCGGGAATTTTTTTGTAAATTTTCTTTGTATATACATTTTCAATTAAATCTATATCTTTCAAAAAGTGTGGTGACCAGACTGCAGAATTATACTCTACAATAGGCCTTACATATATGTTGTAAACATCTTAATCAAGAATTTTGAGTCTCTACTGGTAAAACATCTCCAGATACAGCTACTTGCTCGATTTGCTTTTTGAGCAATTTTCTGGCAATGTGCTGCTACCTTCATACGTATCTGGAGTGAGATACACACCTATAGGGTCTCTCACAAGATTTGCTATCTCAAGTGAATTTTCTCCAATTTTGTATGCAACATCTGGTGGGTTAGTGACTGTGCCAAACAAAAATACCTGACACTTTTTAATTGACAGATTATATAGCAAGGTTCACAAAAAAATCACCCCGAAAATTCACAAAAAAATCACCTACCTAGACGGCTAACAACAAGCCGCAGCCGGAAAATTTTTTCCATGGTAATAGCCACAAGTCCCAGCCCTAACATATGTAAGTTTGACTGCCGAGGTCCAACTCTTCCGACTAGGGTGCCCAAAATAGTCGACCCACCCAAAATCGGACCCTCGGACAACTCCGGACCAAAATTGAAATTTTTGCTGGTACTCACTATGGACTTTGGGCAGCTACCCCATATTATGCACGTGACATGTCCTAACTCTAAGCTATCCAACCATATATTGGATTCCCTGCCATGTTCTCTGGGTTCGCCACCGGCGGGTGATTTTTTTTGTGAACAAGTTCACAAAAGAAAAATCACTATCAACTTTTTGTAAACTGCCTCTGGGGCAACCGCTAGGGTAAAACTAATGCCAAATTCGAGCTCAGCTACCCGGAAAACCTACAGTACATTTCATGAAATCCAGGACTGGTGGCGCAATTTCCAAATTGGCGAAATATCGCGAAGTGACGGCAATTTTCGCCAAAATTGGCGAAAAGTCTTGTTTAATTGGCGACAATTCTTGTTTTTATCGCCAACTTTGTTCGGAGTTTTCGCCAACTTTGGCGAAAATCGCTAATACTTCGCGACATTTTGCTGTTTTCGCCAATTTGGAAATTACGCCACCAGTCCTGGATTTCATGAAATGTACTGTATATAGAGCATGTTTTAGGTACCTCAACCCCCTTCTGACCGACGGTCCGGCCGATGGACCCGGCCCGGACCCTCTGGACCCAGGGGGTGGTCAGGATCACCTATCTGGGCAAACGCTACCTAAAAACTAATGCCAAATGTTAATTCTACGCACCGAAAAACCTATATAGGCGAGTTTTTAGGCTTCTGGGACCTTGAAATAAAATTTTTGGTCAGTCACGTGACCCCGACCCAGGTCACGTGACCCTAGGCCAAGTCACGTGACCATTCCAGATACGAAATTACTCCGCCAAATTGTTTGTTCTGTGCTTACTAGAGCAATAGAACACAAAATAAGTCGATTCCTAGCTTCCTGGTATCAATAATAAAGGTCAAGCACATTGGCCTGGGTAGCCACTTTGGACCTGGGGGCCGAGAACCAAAATTCGAAGTTCAGCCTGTGCAAAAAACTTGGGGGTCCAATTTTTTTACATAATAACACTATGGACTATGCTCTATTTATGCATGAAAAGAAAAATTTCCTAGCTATATCCTGAGATCAGATCCGGTGGTGATTTTTTTGTGTACAAGTGATTTTTTGTGAATTCGTTCACAAAAAAATCACAAAAATTTTTTATTACTCACGCTACACGAGGGCTACCGGCATGAAATTTGCACCATATGTAGAGGGGGTCACTGCCGTTCCATACGTACCAAAAGTTTTTCGATCGGACTTCATTTGCGAAATTGCCAGCAAAAATTCGATTTTTGATTTTTTTGTGAACCTTGCTATATATACATACA
This sequence comes from Trissonchulus latispiculum, assembly GCA_030248195.1. Classification (NCBI taxonomy): domain Eukaryota; kingdom Metazoa; phylum Nematoda; class Enoplea; order Enoplida; family Ironidae; genus Trissonchulus; species Trissonchulus latispiculum. The sequence continues at coordinate 2,581 of JASAND010004234.1, read as the reverse complement.
TACATATATATATATATATATATATATATATATATATATATATACGTACTCTGTCACATCATGTCTCCCTTATATACAGTACAAAACATGTGGTTTAGTTAGTTTGACAGAAATACTATATATATACGTATATAAACTAGATAAATCATCAAATTATACAAACACGTAAACGTAAAAAACATGCTGTCTGATATAACGCCTTAAAAGCTCTTTACTTATATACGTACACAGCACGGTTTTTTTGCGTCAAATACTGCGTATTTACGCAGTCGAGCTTAAAAATACGCAGTCAAAAACAAAAATACGCACCAAAATACGCAGCCGAAAAATTCGGTAGTAGGAATTTCTAGAGTGCTCTAAATTAATTTCTTGAGACAATTTACCGCAGTTTGGGCTCTGGCTTCTTCTGGGGGGCATCCGCCCCCCAGACCCCCCGCATATATCTTCGATTCTCCTTCCGTCTACATTTGCTTTCAACTTTCTGCCTAAGCCCACGTTGTACCATGCGATGCTTTTCTTTCTATTTGATTTGATATCGTATATAAATTAAAATCTTATATACGAATATATGTGTTCAATCAAGGGAACAGTAACTCTATTTGTCTAACCAAATATTGACTTACCTATTAAACTGTTCAAGGCAAAGAATTCAAAGTTTTGAGAGCAAATTTACTCCGAAATTTAAAATTTTCTTCAACTTCTGGGGGGCTGCGCCCCCCAGATCCCCTGCATATGTATTTTTCGTCACCTATTAATTCATACTCTTACACCACAAAGAGAGCTCGCAATTTAAACTGGCGCTAAGATAACTTAACTTTATTTAAAATTCTTAAAAACAGCATTATATAATTTTACGCAGTCGAAATTAAAAATACGCACTCGAAAACAAAAATACGCCAATTTACGCAGGTCCAATTTTCAAAAAAACCACAGGTACACAGTGTTAGAGTCAAATTCACTTAGTACTCACTTTGTACATATAAAATAAGGGGTCGGACCCATGCGTCTTCGTACAACAATATATACTATGCTGAAGAAAGTAAAACACAAAAATAAGTATAAATATTCAGGTACGAGTTCAAGACTGATCGCCACTAGGTTTGCCAAAAGTACGCAGTTTTCCCAGTGGCATACAATTACCACCAGTAGCAGCTCTTTGATGCGACATCCGATAACAGTAAATATACGTGTATATATTCTATACTATATATTAACGAATACAAACCAGCAATAACATAAAATTTTTCATGTATATATATATACATATATCCAGGACACTGGCGGATCCGGGATTTTGTGATGGGGGCGGGTCCCCTACGGAAAAAATTTTCCTACCGGAGGGTCTAGGCATAGGTGTAAGGTGGGGGGGTTGGGGTGGGGGGTAACCCCCCAAAGTCAATTTTCAAACCCCCCCCCTCACCACAGAACTTTTTTGGGGGGGGGGGTTGGGCGCCCCCCCCCCCGGTGGGGGGGGGTAGTCCCGCCGAAGGCGCGAAAAATGGCCAAAAATTGGGTATTTTTAGGGTAAATTTTGCAAAAATGTTCAAAAAAGTCCAAATTTTTAACTTAAAGTGTCGTATTATTCCCAGAAATGTACCTTTTTTAACTGTATTATGAACTTTCTGTCTGACTCATTATTGACCTTATTTTGGACTTGAAGCATGTTGGCAATCAAGTTTTCGAGTTTAAAAACCGTGTCTAATGTCAAAGTCACTTCAAATTTGGTGCTGCACACACAGGGGGGGGGGGCAGAAGGGCTTCAAATTTTGACACTTCCCGAAAATGCGCTTCCCCCCCGAAATCGCCACTCCGGGATTTTTGCTTCCCAAGTTTTGGAAGCCCAAATTTTTGCCAAAAATGGGCAATTTTCAAAAAAATTTCCGGCTTCGCCGGAGATTTTTTTCGAAAAAATGGCTATTTTATTTTTTAGCTTAAAATCCACAGCATTTTGAGAACTTTTTGGCTGTTTCACCATGCAAAATACATAAAAAATACAATTTTTTGGCTCATTTTTAAAATGTTGTTGTTGTTGGTGTTGATTTGGTGTGCCAGAAAAATGCCTAAAAATACCCTGCACTTCATGGATTTCGAATGTTCATTGGCATTAAAGGAAACGGATGAAAATGCGATTTTTGGCATAAAGGTTGAAAAATTTTGGGGGAGGGTTGGGAGGGTCCTGGGGCCTGGCTGGGAGGGCGGTGTTCAGGGGGTCTCCAGGAAAGGTCCCCCAAAAAGTTGAAGGAAATTTTTTGAAAATTGAAGAAAATTTTTGTTTTTGTAATACAATCCAAATTCCATGTTCAAATCGTTAATTCTTTACATTTCAACGAACAGCTGAAATTTTAAAATTTGCAGCTGGTAAGCAAAAATGGAGTTTTCTACGAATATTCGGGCACATTTCAAAGCCATTTCTTCGAATACACTATGAATATATATATATATATATATATATATATATATATATATATATATATATATGCTGCTTTTCCCTATTTTCCTCTGTAGTTCTTTTTTCCAGCCTTCAGAATCGAGACGGGGGAGGCCTCCCCGTCCTCCCGCCGCTGGATCCGCCCCCAAATCC